>CM064504.1:18285954-18468512 GCA_032716605.1 Paralithodes platypus
TTAAGGGTCGCTCTACTGGTGAACTTCTTTCATATCTTACTAACTCTTCGTCATCCTCCTTTCGGGACTTCGGTGAGACTTTTCTATTGCACTAGACATATCGAAAGCCTTCGATAGAGTCTGGCATAAATCTTTAATTTCTAAACTACCCTCCTTCGGTTTCTATCCCTCCATCTGTGCCTTTGTCTCTAATTTCCTTTCCGGCCGTTCCATAGCCGCGGTTGTGGACGGCCATTGTTCACTTCCTCACCCTATAAACTCCGGTGTTCCTCAGGGCTCTGTCCTATCTCCTATTCTCTTTCTAATTGTTATAAATGATCTCCTTAACTGTACCTTAATTCCCATCCATTCATACGCAAACGACTCAACCTTACACTACTCCATTAGTTTTTCAGAACGCCCCAGCCAGCAATCCCTCAACGACAAACGTAATGAAGCCATAGAACTCTTAAATTCTGATCTAAATACTATTTCCAATTGGGGAAGAGAAAACCTTGTTAACTTCAATGCTTCCAAAACCCAATTTCTCCATCTATCTACCCGTCAGGATCTCCCAGCGGACTATCCCTTATTCTTCAACAATACAAAAATCAACCCTTCATCTTCTCTCAATATTCTTGGTGTCTCTTTTTCTTCTGCTCTCATTTGGAAGGACCATATTACCAGTCTTGCTAAGGCAGCCTCCCAGAAGCTGGTGTGCTCAACCGCCTTAGGGGGTTCTTTTCCCCTGCACAGCTTCTTGCTCTGTACAGGGGCATAGTGCGCCCTTGTATTGAGTATTGTTCACATGTGTGGGGAGGTTCCTCTCACACCGCTCTCCTAGACAAAGTTGAAAGGAAGGCCTTTCGTATCATTAACTCCCGTCCACTCACCAACTCTCTACAATCTCTCTCTCTCCGCCGCAATGTTGCATCTCTCTCGCTATTCTATCGCTACTATAATAATCAGTGTTCCTCAGAGCTATCCCAGTGCATACCACCTCCTTTACGTAGGGCACGTGGTACCCGTCTTGCAACTCAATCCCACCCCTACTCTGTGCAACTCTCCAACCCATGAGTGAAACATTATTCTCAAACTTTCTTCTACTCAACAGCTGAGCTCTGGAACTCTCTCCCAGAATCAGTCTTTCCCTCTTCCTATGAGTTAAATTGCTTCAAACTCTGTGTGTCCAGGCATTTTGGCTCGAACGTCCCTTGATTTTGGCCCTGTCACTCTTTCAACTATGGGGGAGGCACTCGCTATAGGCAGTAATGCCTTTTGCCTCCCTCAATCACATAGAAAAAAAAAAAAAAAAAAAAAAAAAAAAGTAATAGTGAAGTGTACAAGACTTATTTTTTTTGGGATGGAAGAGCAAGCCTTGGGGGCATTGAATATGAGTGGAGAAAAGCAAGTACTTTGAAGTGGTTTGGCCAAGTCCAAATAATAGATATTGATAGAAAACTAAACAAGATACATGAAAGCTAGGTGAGAGGAGCAACTGGCAGTGGACGACCACCGATGGTATAGAAGAAAAACTTCCACATAGTGGAAGAGGCATTGTGGCACAGGGAAAGGAAGCATGTCTGGAAAAAGTAGCCTAGAGGTGTGTCTGTCAGGGTCCTCCTATACCAGGGGTTTTCCAGGAGGAAGCAAGGCATCGGAGATGATGACAACTTAGGGATACATAGCTCAGTTGGTAGTGCTGTCAACTGCAGTTTGGAAGATAAGAGAATATGTCAATAATGGTGCAGTCAGGGATTTAAAAAGAGGATCTCAATTAAGAAATTCTTTGATAGAGGATCTACTGCAAAGCATTTTATATTTTTACACAATACTCTCCTACCCATTCAGTAAGTGATAAAATATGTTTTAAGTTGGACAAATAAGCGATGTCATAGTCACAAATCAGTTATATTTTCCTATTTTAAATAAACATTCATTAAACCTATTTAACAGCTGGAAAACACCCATAAATAAAGTGAAGAGATCAAAACATAAACTAAATTGACGTTATTTATATGCAAAGTATATCTTACGAGAAATATGTATCCCATTTATTCCCTACACCGGGGTAGCTATCTTTTTGCCTGATGTAATGTTCTTCTTCCACAGTCACCCTTATGTGATGTACTCGACTCATTTGTACCCATGATACCCCCATCCTATTGGCCTAATACATCAATGCAAAGAAGAAAATATGCAAAAATATTTTTCAACTATTATCATAATTACAGGAACGATAAGCAGGATTGGAGTTATGGAAATGGAGGTAAAACAGAGTACAGTACAGTATGTGAAGGAAGGAACATTTTCGGAGCAATGGGAAGTACAGTATGTGGAAGGTGAGAAATCTTGGAATGAAAGTTAAAAGTGCAATGTATCAAAGAATTGTTTTGCCAACACTCCTGTATCGGGCTGAGACATGGGCTCTGAAGGCAAAGGAGAGAAGAAAGTTGGATGTGATGGAGATAAGCTGCTTGAGGAGTATGTGTGGAGTTAATCGTAGAGACATATTAAGGAATGAAGAGATACGTAGGAGAGTGGGGAAGCAGGAACATTAGTCGGCCAAAGCGAACAGAAGGGTGCTGAGCTGGTATGATCATGTTGAACGAATGGAAGATGAAAGGCTTACAAAGAGAATTTGTGAGTCAGATACAAGGGGAGATAAAGGGGTAGGAAGATCCCCATTGAGATGGAGAGACTGTATAAGACAAGCTTTGGGTGATAGAGGAATGACTATAGATCAGGCAATGGAAATGGTAATAAACAGGAATTAATTGAGAATGCTTGTGAATAGATGAGTGAACATGTGGTAATTTGGAAGAAGGGGTCGGGCGCCAGTTGGACTAGATAATAATCCGTCAGGCGCCTGGCCCAGGGTGCCGGTATATATGAAGGGTGCACCTAGAAGTGTGGTGGGCGGGCTTGCGGTTTCAGCTTGCTGCATGTCTGCCTGCTGAGACCGGGACCTCTCCGGGTGGTCGGGGGCCGGAGGGACCTTGGTGATCCCTGGTCTTCTCCTGGGTGACCTAGATGTGAGTGACTTTGTTTTTTGTTTTTGTGTGTTCATTGTTTTCTGTTGTGTTGTGTTGTCCCTATTCGGGCTCTGTCTTTGGTCAGCCACCCCCAGGAAAAACAAAACAAAAACAAATTAAATACATACGGTACATTACATAATATTATATCTATCTATCTATATCTATTGCCTGACGACGTGATCCCCGAAGGGTTGGCCACGAACGAACCGCCCCCATGCACCTCTGTCCCCAGTCAGTCGATGCCCCTCCTCCCAACCAGCACCGCCTTCATCCATATACAGTACTTCCTCACTCCATCCTTCCACCTCTCTTTCGGTTTACCTCTCCTTCTCTATCCTTCCACCTCGCTCTCGTACACCCTCATAGTCATTCTCTCGCTTCCCATACGTTCCATATGGCCGAACCATCTCAAGGTGTTCCTTTTCACACTTTCCAACACGTCTACCTCCACACCACACCTCCTTCTTACTTCCTCATTCGTCTGTCTATCCCTCCATGTAACTCCGCACGCACTTTTCAAGTAACTCATTTCCACCCCTCTCACTCTTGGTCTGAGTCTCTCAACCAACGTCCATGCTTCGCTTCCGTAAGTCAGTGTCGGGATTACCACTCTGTCATGCAAGGACTTCTTCACTTCCATACTGACCACCCTATTTCTTGATACTGCTTTCAGCGTTCCTACAACCCTCTTCTCCTGTTGTACCCTCTCCCGCACTTCTTCATCCATAGTCCTATCTTTACTCAACACACTGCCCAGATACTTTAATGAGCTGACAATCTCCATAGCCTGACCGTTCAACTTCACCTCACACTCTGTGGCTTCACCCCTTTCGAAGACCATAACCTTGTTCTTCCCCGCATTTACCTTCAGATTCCGTTTTTCGCACAGTGTTCCAAATTATTTACCAGACCCTGCAACTCCCATTCATTATCGCTCATCAGAACTGTATCATCAGCAAACAGCAGTACAGGTAGCTTCCACTCATTTTCCTCCCTTATCAGCAATACACCAACATCCACTGCTCTTCCTTGTATTTCTTTCATGACTCCATCCATATATACAGTAAACAACCATGGGGACATCACACACACCTGTTTCAACCCAACATTCAGGTCAAAGAACTCGCTCTGCTCATTCTCCACACGTACTGCTGCTTTTGCACCCTCATACATGCTCTTCACTGTTTTCAGCAACTTGCCATCTACTCCATATTCTAAGTACTTTCCACATACCTTCTCTATCCACTCTGTCATAGGCCTTCTCCAAGTCCATAAAGGCAACATACACCTTTTGTTTTCTCCAGATATTTCTCCACAACACAATTCAGGGTAAAAATCTGATCTACACATCCTCTTCCCTTCCTAAAACCGCCCTGCTCGTCACCTATCCATTTCTCCGTTCTCACTCTCACTCTCTCAATCACTACTGTACACCTTCCCTACTACGCTTAGAAGACATATTCATCAAAATGAAAACAAATACTGTACACTTACATTACTAATGATAAGATTGGCATGACAGATCAGGCACACGCACTTTGAATTGTTCATGGTAAAAAAAAAAAAAAAAAAAAAAAAAAAAAAAAAAAAAAAAAAAAAAAAAAAAAATACTAATAATAATAGCCGAGCTGCACACACAGTAATACAGTAATAATAAAATGCCGAGATCGGAGCCTCTCCGGGTGGTCGGGGGCCGGGGGAGTGCTGGAGCGACCTTGGTGACCTTGGTCTCTGGGTATTCTCCTGGGTGACCTAGATGTGTGTGAATTTTGTGTTTTGTCCGTGTTTGTTCGCTGTTTTGTCTTGTGTTTTCCTGTCCTTGCTCTGTCTTGAGTCGGCCACCCCCCCAAAAAAAAAAAAAAAAAAAAAAAAAAAAAAAAAAAAAAAAAAAAAAAATACTAATAATAATAGCCGAGCTGCTTGAGGAGTATGTGTGGAGTTACTCGTAGAGACAGATTGAGGAATGAAGAGATACGTAGGAGAGTGGGGCAGCAGGAACATTTGTCAGCCAGAGTGGACAGAAGGGTGCTGAGCTGGTATGGTCATGTTGAACGAATGGGAGATGAAAGGCTTACAAAGAGAATATGTGAGTCAGGTACAAGGGGAGATTGAAGGGCAGGAAGACCCCCATTGAGAAGGAGAGACTGTGTAAGAAAGGCTTTGGATGATAGAGGAATGAGTATAGATCAGACAGGAGAAGTGGTGGTGGACAGGAGTGAATGGAGAATGCTTGTGAATAGTTGAGTGAACACGTGGTCATTGGGAGTAAGGGGTCGGGCGCAAGTTGGACTAGATAATAGTCCATCAGGCGCCTGGCCCGGGGAGACGATTAATATGAAGGGTGTGCCTGGAAGTGTGGTGGGAGGGCTTGTGGCTTTGGCTCCGCTGCATGTCTGCCTGCCGAGATCGGAACCTCTCCGGGTGGTCAGGGGCTGGGGGAGTGCTGGAGCGACCTTGGTAACCCTGGTCTCTGGGTCTTCTCCTGGGTGACCTGGATGTGTGAGAGTTTGTGTTTTTTATCTGTGTTTATTTTTTGTTTTATGTTGTTTTTGTGTTTTCCCTGTTCTTGCTCTGTCTTGAGTCGGCTACCCCCAAAATGGGGATTGGGCCTGAGCATATAGATAGATAGATAGAGATAGAATAATAATAATCTCCCTCCCATTTGTTGTAAAAATGGTATGTTTTGGCCTTTTTAGTACTGTACTTGGTCCAGTACTCATTTTGTATTCACTTGGTTACTTATGGGCAGTACTGAAAAATACAAAATACATGAATATGAGTAGTACTTTTTCCATAAGATTTCATAAAAGTTAATACAAGAACAGTTTATTAACCATGTAACAGCGAAACATCGACTACTGTAAACACTTTTTTCTACTACTCTATTCACTCAAGAGTTTTGGTGAGAACTGTTGCTAAGATGAAGTTTCAATAATTCTAGTTAATTTCAATCAAGAATTTTTCCAATACCAGTCACTCCTCACACTTCCGGGTAGAACAGATATCTGGATCCGACTCAAAGTCGAACTGTCGAAAGGACAGTTGTCAAAAAGAATTATCTCTAATATGGAAAATACTCAATAATGTCTCAACCATTTATTCTGTACTCTTGATTAAACATATAAAAGCATTTACTAATTTAGTTTTAGTTTATTACTTATGAGAATCTGTTGATAAATTTCCTGGCCAGGAGCTAGCCGGAACCGATGTCTGGACGGTCGAGAATGCTTCTGGCAAAATTTCACCATGGACTGGGGTGCCACACAGTTTATACATATGTATGGTTCTGATGTTTTCATAATAATAAAATACAGGTATTGCTAGATTATCCCATTATAAACATTATCTGAAAATATTACCCCAATAATATGATTAAAAATTGAACATGATTTCTGTATGTCACTTTATGCACGATAAATAAATACATTTAACCGAGGCTGCTGAGTCACACGCTCGACTTGAGAAGGGTTTGCAATCGACTAGTTGGCCACCCCTGCTCTACACCAAGATAATGGTGAGGAGTTAAGTTTGACACACAAGTTATTCCCCTATCAGTGATTTTATGTACCTGTATATGGAATTAAAATTATAATTTTTGACAGAGGACAACAGTTACTTAGAGACAAAGCTCCTCACCTTTAATTAACCCTGAGGTTGGAGGTTCTCTCAAACACTGAGCTAGGCCTTGAATTGCCTCTGGTTTCCCCAAATACCTGTGACTCATATCATGGAGCCTGTAAGATTCCAATAAGGGATTCCCATAGGTAAGAAAGTAATTAAATGAACAAGGGAAATTAGTGAAATTAGAAAAAACAGGTATGTGGAGTCTGAGCCGGCTATTTTTTGGTGGGTCAGAGTTGTACTTGCAAAATTTCCAGAATTAAAATTTTGTTCACTAGCTCCAAAGATTATGGAGTCAGAGTCAGCTATTCTTAGGTGGGCTGGAATCAATTTAAGAGATATATTCACCAGTTCCACCAGAGGTAAAAAAAAAAAAAAAAAAGTACCCACAACTGACCTGGCCCCATCTCCCGACATGACCTCCACACAGTTGACCAGGGTGGAGGTTGGCAGTGCTCCCACAGGGTAAGCATCACCTTCCTTTGGACGCACTGGGGAGGAAGAAAACAAATTGTGTGTTACTGACTGTTTTTTTCATGCTCAACTCAATATTACTGATGAATGTAGTTTCTACTGTCACATTAATATGACTAAACTTGTGACTGAAATAATGGCAGCACCTTTCATATAATTCAACAGCATAATTTCATAAACAGACCATGTATGGTATCAGTATAGATTTTTTGTTTTTCAATGTTCTAACTATACCTCCGGACATAGGTTAACACTCTGTAGATTCAACCGCTCAACACGGTGAAATCAGGAGGAATTATTTCAGACAAGTGAGACATCGAGACAGTTTAAGTGCTGCAACCGGCTCGTTCATGGTTTTACCTTCGTCTCCTTGCGGCCCGTTGCAACTCGGACTTCTCGAAGCTGCATCACCAATACCGTTCGAAAGCCTTTTCACTCACATGAGGCAAACCATTTTTGTTTTCAATCGAGTGGTAAACTTATCGAATGGACTACCTAGAAATTTTATTGAATGTTGTACTGTTGAATCGTTCAAAAACTGAATTTTGGTGTGAGTATCCTAGGTTCGAATCCATGGAGTACCACATGTATTTATTAGTTTCATTGAGTTCATTAACCCTCTCCGACATATGACGCAATTTTGAGCCTATTGGGGATACTTTAAAGCCTTTGTTACCATCAGGGGTATTTAGAAACCTTTAGCTTAGTTACTTCAACCTCTGCAGTTGTCTTTGAGTTAGCTGTGGGCAGAAAACTAATTTTGGAGAGGTAATTATAAGAGTGAGAGAACTCTATTTCTTATTGCTAATCTGGCAACCTCTGTGTCATAAATATGTGAAAGGGTTAAATAGCTTTATTTGTAAGTTAATTGGTGGGTTGGTGATATGAAAATATATATATATTTTTTTCTATATTCGAGCTACTGTACTCCCTCTCGGGCATAGGCCGAGAGCCTGTACATTCTACCGCTGAATACGGTGAAGCCTGTGAGTTCTCGTTCCAGTCTAGGGAGTGAGACATGCGAAGCACCCACCCATGGCTTGAAGCAGCCCCATCTCTGAAGCTTCTTCGCTTCCTTGCTTCACCGTCTTACCCCCGTAGACTCGGACCCTCACTCTCATAAACCCACCTATTGAGCAATGAACTCCCAATTACCTGCTTTTATAAATGAATAACCTCCAAACAAGGCTAACGAGTCCCATCCACCCAAAAGGTAAAAAACACAAGAAGCCTTTAGTTACTACAAAAAAATATATATAAAATCATGCCAAGACTGTATTAAATCTAACTAAATCAAACTTTCTTCACAAGCAGGCAAATAAACTACTAAGCAATCCAAATGATAACAAAATATTTTGGTCTACTCATTCAAGTCTAATTTCACTGTTTCATCCATTCCACCATTAAAATCTCTCATTGTCAATCTTGTAAGTGACCCGGAAGGTAAAACCAACCTTCTTGCATATATTTTCTCCACCAACTAAACCTTTTAGATGAAAGAAACCAAGATATTCCTTTACTCAATTTTAATTCCCCACAAATCTCCTCTTTAAAGATTCACACTAGACATGCTATAACCACTCTGCAGAATCTCTCGGTACATAAAGCTCCTGGTCCAGATGAAATTTCACCAATACTGTAGTACCAAAAAAAAAATCCGTCTGTGTACCAATAATCCCTTGGAAAAAACAGAACATCCATCCTGTTCCTAAAACGGGAGCCTCTTCAGATCCATCAAACTACAGGCCAATAGCTATAATTTCAACCTTTGGTAAATCTTTGAAACAATATTAAACAATCACCTACAGGTAATCAAGCATCTAGAGACTAGTAAATTAATCAGTGATAGACAGTATGGCTTTAGAAATGAACGATCAACTGCTGACATTCTTTGCCTTCTGATACATCAAATTAACCAAGCTACCGACCAACATGGTGAAACGCACACAATAGCATTGGATATTTCAAAAGCTATTGATAGAGTCTGGCATCAATCCTTATTGTTGAAGGTGTTACACTATGGTCTTACATCACTAATTCCACTATTCTCTTCTTATCTTCGTTATGTGTAATGGTAGATGGGCGTTATTCTCGATTTTACTCCATAAATGCTGGCATTCCTCAGGGATCAGTATAGGCCACAACTCTGTTCCTTATTCATATCAATGATCTCTTATCTATCACTTATAACCCTATACATTCCTGTGCAGATGACTCAACACTCCACTGTTCCTTTACATTTAGAAGTTCTTTCATGCAGCTTGATATTATAAATACCAAATTAAACAATGCAATTTCTTTGAACCAGGACCTATCTAAAATTAATCAATGGAATTTTTGTTTTCTTCATTTAATGCACAGAAAACAAACTCCCACAATTTTTGATGATGTAAATATTCTTTGATATGGTCTTTTATGAAATTTAGGTATACCCCTTGGGGTAAGGGTTTAGAATATGCCTCTAGTATTGATATCCTTTGTGTAACATTGAATGCCAGCCTGAGCTGGACACCTCGTTAGATCCATAGCTAAAAATGCGTTCTACAGTATACAGAGTTTCAGAATTCTTCACTGACAAGCAGTTAGACATTATATATACAAGTCATGTTCGTTCTGAACTGGAATACTGTTCACCCTTGTGGAATGGATGTGGAGTGGTTGCATTGAGGCAGTTGGACAAAATTCAAAATAAAGCAATTAGATTAATCAATAACAACTCACAGGATCTTCCTGCATCCCTTGCATTACTCTCCACATATTTTCATGGTAAATGTTCTGAGGAACTTGCTTCAATTGTACCACCTCTCGGCATCTTTCCCTGCAGAACTAGGGCAGCTGGAAATGACCATGAATTCACTTTCTCTCCTTCACAATGTAGAACTTCCGCTAATCAAATTAATTTATCCACAGAACTTGTACTCTCTGGAATTCACTTCCTTAAGAGTTATTTACACAAATTTACAACCCAGTCTAATTGTTAAACATTTTATGAATGGAGGATGCCTTTAGGCATATGGACCTGTCTTGTTTTGTCTTTGTTTTTCCTTCCACTATTCATCATCTTTTAAAAAATGAAGAAGCAGACAAAAAAAAAGTGAATATCAAGCTAACTTCCTGGGGTCTCCTGATCCATACTGTCATAATCATTTGCCTTTTTCTAAATCCATGTCACACACTGGATTATTCTGAAGGCAGAGAAAACCAAGATCAATTGGTATGTATGTATGTACAGTATATACACAGGCACATACCCCATAGCTGGGGGTGGCCGACTCGACAGGAACAGGAACAACACAACATAATATAAACAAATAAATAAATTCACACACATCTAGGTCACCCAGGAGAAGACCCAGAGACCCAGGATCATTAACCCCTAACTATCGGGTCCTTTTGTAACACTACTACCTGCCAAGCAGGCAGATTTACCCTAAACGAGCTTCATTCCATGCTCTTTTTCATGCATAAAGAAGAGCCAGAGCGTAATACAATTATGTATCCGTGAAAGGGCGATAATTGAGCTTTCCAATGACACCTGAATCATCCTTGTACGACCATGGGTTCTCTTGCAACGATGTTGCAACATGAAGGGAAAAAAACTAAAATACAGCAATTTCCTCAGTTTTTACCCTGTCTCGCGGGACCAGGGATGTGTCGAGATGTGGTAGTGACGGCAGTGGCGGGACTAGGTCCACGCTGAACGGTCAGAGCCCGCCTGCAGTCCTCCCACCGCGTGGACTCTCTCTCAGAACCGATAATGTGCTCAAAATCGCATACGACTTAAGGCGGGACCCGCTGTTTAGGCTATGGTTCTCTAACCAACTTAAGGCGGGACCCGCTACTAAGGTGTTAACCTATAAACGGCGAGGGGGGGGGTATTGAACCCGGTCCCCATGGGCGAGCATATAGGCTCCATTCAGGCCTATAATCGTCATTTTACGATAAATATCGTTATTACTTATTCATATGAGCCTATTTTACCTTCACTATGAAGATAGTAACCTGTAACAACAATAAAACAAGTGAAAATATAATTGTTCTGGTCAAAATCGCGAATATAGATGGACCAGCCCATTCATGAATTATGGAGAAAATTGAGGCAACCCCTCCCTCCACGAGGCCTCAAGTCACACTGAGCCTACTCATTCACACACTCGGTTGTATAACACACTCGCTACGCACGTAAGCACATCCTCCACACATTTTGCTAATGTTAGCACAAAAATATACCAACGAATTAGGAAATAACAGGGAAAATAGGTGATAATTGAAGGGGGAGGGGAAAAGGGGGAAGGAGGGGATGTGGAGGAGTGATATGAGATATAGGGAAAAAAAAAAAAAATTGTTTAGTGCTACTGGGGCCGTTTGAATGTTTTTTTTAGGCCTCCCTCTTAAGAGCTTTGCCACCGTCGCCCAGTAAAACCTCTTATGAGCTTTTCCGCTGTTTACGGGTTAAGGGCCTCCAGCATTTCCCCCGCCCCAGACCTCCCAGAGAGGTTCCGGTCTCAGCAGGTAGACACACAGCGGAGCACACCACAATGCCCGCCCACCTCACATCCAGGCATTGCATTTCATATATACCGGCTCCCCGGGCCAGGCGCCTGACGGACTATTATCTAGTCTAACTGGCGCCCGACCCCCTCTCCCAACAACCACGTTATCACTTATCTATTCACAAGCAGTCTCCATTTATTCCTATTTATTACCACTTATCTTGCCTGTTCTACAGTCATCTCTCTATCTTCCAACGCTTGTACAACACAATCTCTCCATCTCAACGGAGGTCTTCCTACCCCTCTACCTCCCCTTGTATCTGACTCATATACTCTCTTTGTAATCCTTTCATCTCCCATTCGTTCAACATGTCCATACCAGCACAGCACCCTTCTGTCCACTCTGGCCGACAACAGTTCCTGTTGCCCCACTCTCCTACGTACCTTTTAATTTCTCAATCTGTCTCTATGAGTCACTCCACATATACTCCTCAGGCAGTTCATCTCCATCATGTCCATCTTTCTTCTCTTTTTTGCCTTCAGAGCCCATGTCTCAGCCCCATAAATCACTGTTGGTACAACTATCTCTTGATACATTACACTTTTTTGTTGAGTGGTACTTGAAAAGTAGTGACCTGATGAAGCTGTCTGCGAAACGTTGTCAATAAAGTGCTCTTCCTCAGATGGTGTTTTTTATCCATTACACTTTTAGCCTGTCTTTTGAGATTTCTCACCTTCCACATACTTCCCATTGCTCCGAAAACTTTCTTTCCTTCAGATCAATTGGTACCTGAAGCTAAACTTAGAATCCTTACTATCAAAAATGGGGATACTGGTACACAGCTTCTGGCTCAGTATCAAAATCTTGTGGAACACTTGCTTCCATTGATAATGCCATCTCCTTGGAACTGATATTACGTGTTTGAATGTGTGCATCACTGCATGCATGTATTGTAACAACAACAATACCCCTTACATGAACCCAACTTGGAAAAGAAAAAGAAAAACTGACCTGGCATGCGAGGGATGAAGCTGGAGGTACGGATAAGGTCGCCAGCCTTCATGTTCTCCGTGGCCAGCAGGTATCTGGGGAGATAACATTACAGTATTGAGGACTAGTCATTTCATATCACATTTTATAGATATATTTTTCTAGAATTCTAGTCTAGCAGCTTCTCAATTTAAGATTGGCAGTTGCCTCAAGGAACCTGGGTCACTTCAAGAAGTCAGCTATAACAAATCTCCAAATGGCCAGCTGCTTGGAGGCCAGATAGTGGAACTTTCTCAGCTCAGTCCATGGTCTGGCTGAAGCTCTTAAAAGGTTGACTGGTTCTTGCACCCTCTGCAGAATGTTGAGAAGCTAAATCTTGATATTGTCAATTGTTCTTTCAAGGGTTCCATTCCGAGGACTGCATCTCAAACAGTGGCACCATTAATAGACTCTCTTTAACCCCTTCAGACTCATATGATGCAGAGGTTGCCAGATTAGCAATAATAAATAGAGTTCTCTCACTCTTATAATTACCTCTCCAAAATTAGTTTTCTGCCCACAGCTAACTCAAAGACAACTGCTTAGGTTGAAGTAACTAAACTAAAGGTTTCTAAATACCCCTGATGGTAACAAAGGTTTTAAAGTATCCCTAATAGGCTCAATATCGCGTCATATGTCGGAGAGGGTTAACACCACCAAAGGAAAAGAGAATCTGAGAAAAGAAGGAATCATATCCATTCACGGCCATATTTTACTTGTGTGTGTATATACTGTACCTAAGATTGTCCCCTCCTGCCACGAGAGCAATCCTGGCAGTGCGGTTAGGGTCATAATAGATGCCAATGACTCGCTCCTCCAGGAAGGTACCGTCAGTGGGGCCGGTGCGGAACCAGTCGATCCACCGGTACCGACGCTTGGCTCCACCACCCAGGCAACCAGAAATGATGCGACCTGATAACCAAAACAACAAATATAGTCAATCACAGATATGAATTTAGATGCATTTTAAACTCACACAATTATTAAGTAAACCTCTAATTTGCAATGAAAAAAACAAACAAATACAGGTATACATTACATTCATGGTCCTTAATTATGATGCATTTAAAGCTCTTTAACTTATTAACAAACCATTTATACATAAATAATAGGTTAAAAATAAATAAGGAGATTCAATTCAGTTTGAGATAGATTCAACTACAGAACTAATCGTTCCACCAGTACAGGTATCCCTCGATATCCAATTGGGATACGTTCCTGGAAACCCGATCGGTTAGCGAAATATTGTATAGCGAGGGTTAAATAACCATTATAACTCACTGAATTAAAAACAGTGAAATAACCTTGAGTTAATTGGATATGTTCCTAGACCGCCCAACCCCACCCATACACCCACTAGAATCTAGTCACCCAATGATCCAGAATTGCTACATCAACTAAAACTGGAATTGGTACACTTACTTATAAGTACTGTACAGTAAACCCTCGCTATCTCGGACTAATTGGGGGGAGACCCAGTCCGAGATGACCGAAAATCCGAGATGTCCGAAGTCCGACTTATGTCCGACTTAAGAGAGGAAAATGTCCGAATTGGAAGAGGGAGTCCGAGCCACCAGAGAAAACGGAGACTTCCCTATCACTAACAACTTTGATTCAAGATAAATTACAGTACCTGTACAGTATCCAGCAGACATATATTATAAATATCACTTTCCTTCTCCATTTCACTGTCCTTCTCCACCTCACTGTAGCCTTAGATCTCGGAATTTGCCCTTAGATCTCGGAATTTTCCGAGATATATGACACCTGTCCGACAGACCATGTGGGCCCTCGGAGTATTCCCCTTACATCTCGGAATTTTCCGAGATATACGGCGAACTTTCCGAGAGGCCGATGCCAGTCCGAGTAGTCCGGGTTTCCGACTTCTAGAGGTCCGAGATAGCGAGGGTTTACTGTACTTAATACTTTAATGAGTCTATATTGCTGATAAGCAGGGCATAATGATGAATTACAGTGCTTATACAGAAACTGAACCACCGCCATTTACAAGATTTTGGTAGAGTTCAGTTAGCGTTACGGTACAATACTGATGCTCCAACCGTATATGATGCTATGAGGCGCAAAAATGCGCCTATGATTTGGACCAAGACATCAGTTTCAGATATGGCCACTGGCACCGCTTGAACCCAAAACAATGCAAATGGCTGTGGCAGTTTAACCTTATAACCTTACGTTAACCTTATGTCTAAGCATTGTAATCCATTATAATGCTTTGCTAATCAGCATTATATAATCATAAAAATATTGAGTATTTGTAATTACGTGTATTGATTAGTTATAGTCTTTGGATGATTAGGTACTGGTATAGGGTACTGGTATCGTGTTTTGACTGAAATTTCAGTCGAAACTTCAACCTAAGCTGTGAATAGGTCGGGTGGGTAGATTGATATGGTTGGGTTGGTCAATGGACGACGGTCAGCAGAAGTGGATGGCTGTACAAACAAGTTCCTGGTGACTTGCAATGCGTGCTTTCGGCTGACTGTATCGTATTGCCAATCGTATTAGAGAGTCATATCGATTGTATAACGAAAAATGGGTAATATAGCAAGATCGTATACGCGAAATATCGTAATTCGAGTCATCAGTTAGCGAGGGAGACCTGTACCGATAAAAACCTGTTAACCAACAACAAATGTACAATACAGAACTAACAATTCCTATGAAAAACAGGGAAATCTATAGAGCAATAACTTTCATGTTGTTGTTGTTGTTCCTCAGGCTGCCTGGCCGAACAAGGCCAAGACCATAACCGAGCGCCCCCACAGAACCCTCCCTGTCTACCACAATAAAGCCTGGGTGACCGAAGCCACTCCATGGCGGGGGGTGGAGGAGGGTGAGGAAACGCCCGGGAAACCAAAGACCCACCCAGGGCCCGGTACCCCTCAGCAATTATGAAGAAAAAGCTGAGGGGCAAAGGGAAAATGTGATGCTTTGGTTCCCAATCTGCCAACCTCTAGATTGGCAGAAGGGAGGTCAATCCACGGAAGAGACGCCGTCACTTGAGATCTAGAAAATATATAAGTAAAAGGAACAGTCAGAGTAAGCTATGTGTATGACAGAGATCGCTCAGTTCTCACTCTGATAGACCAGCCCATCACTATGATAGACCAGACCATCACCATTCACACTTTCATGTTGTTTACATAAATACCTGTCTCTGGGTGACGTCCAGCGAGTTTGGTCATCTTGAGAGGCATGACAGTGTACTTGCCATCCTCAGGGTAATGCACCTTAGCCCGCAGGTTCATATGCACATCACCAGGCTTGGGCATGTCTACACGGTGATAGTTGAACCATCGCACCTGTACGAATCACAAGGATATAATTAATGAGATTGCCATTACATAATAGTGCTTACAGGTATGGTCTACTGTAAACCATAAATACGCACTGAGTAGTCGCCATGTAGAAATAATTATTTAGGAAAATTCAAAAATATTAATTTTAAAGTCTTCATTGTCTTTCGGATACATGTATCTAATGAATACACTTGTTTTTTAGGAAAATATATTTGATTACTGAAAAGGTAATTACAAAAATATATAAGTATCAAAAATATGTAACTGGTAGGTTAATTGTTATTACTTTTTCTCTGTTTAATGGGTCAATATAACGGATAATATCTATAATAGTTATTGAGTACCCTGTATTACTTGTTTAACCCATCTAGCCCGGGAGTCCTATCCAATGGAACCTAGGTGCGCGCACAGCGCCGCCCGGGCATCCAAAAGAAAGGATCCGCTCTTAAAACCGATTTAAAACCAAACTCGAGAAAGTTTTGTTAACTTGGCAGACGGTTTGCGAAACGCAGATGAACAAGCAGACGCAGTCAGTCAGTCAGGTGACTCGTTCTTGAGTGAGGCTCTCAAGCAATCAAGTATTGATTATCTGTAGTCCCAATCGATGCACGAAAGCAGTGACAGTGATTTAATAATGGTTACCATGGTGAAATAATCAATAATCGATATAATCAATAATATTAAATAATCCATAATCAATACTTAATAATCAATAGTTGGACGAGTGTAAATAAACTCAAGCTGTAGTCACCGGTATGGCGACAAATTCCATACGTAAAACCTAAAGATTTCATTTTGTTAAAAGCTAAATTTCTCAGTTCCCTAATTTGATAATCTATTCTGTTGTTGCTGGTTGATAGTGTATGAGTTGAAGTATAGCACTGCATGACCAAGAGGTTTTTACTTGTACGACTGAAAGATGGGGGGGGGTTTGCATCCTCATAGGGCCAGCAACAGTGGTGGACTGGGTATAATATTTCTACAGGAAAAACTTGTTAAAGGGCCCCCTTTCATCCTAAGATATACAGCACCGGTATTCGTCGACGTCGCTGTGGATTGCCTTAGTGTTTCCCTCCCAAGCCATACCTTTGAATTGGCCTAATCCCTTAAGAAGAATATCTAGAAAATTGGAGGAAAAGTAGAGTATCAGGTAAATCCTCCTCCACAGGGGGATTTGAACTCAGGACCTAACAGTTACAAGACCAGCACTCTACCACCGAGACAATAGAGGTAACTCATTTGCTGAACGATTTCAGTCAAGTGAGTTTTACATTCAATATTTGACACCAAGTTTAGCTATATTACAGCACCACCTACCCAACATTCCTCACATTCTTCTTCCAATTCCATACTCTTGAATTCACGTCCAGCTTATAGGAATCAAAATATTATTAACTCATGGTACCCGGAAGGGTTCTGAGGAGCCCATAACAAACTAGGGCCCGAAACACGGATGGGCTCTTGAGCACCATAAGCTTGAAAGCCTATTAAGCGTGTTTTGAAAGCCGTGCATCCGACACATGTAAACAAAGCTTGTCTTTGCGACACCGCACCTCCGAAACCAAGAAGGAGACGTCGGATCAAAGTTGTTGTAGTATGCATTGACGAGATTAGTGTCTGCAAATGTCCGATATCGCTAACATCGCCTCGAAACTTTCTCCACGGAAGTCGTCATCACAACTGAACCAGTTGACTTAGAGAGCTCTACTCAATGCCAGTCTACAGATAAGAAACACATCTACATTTAGAAATGTGAGTAAATTCTCTAGCAGTTAAAATAACAAAGATACGGGTAGCCTATTAACCCGGCAAGCGCGATAGGCCTCACGGAAGGCTTCCTATAGGGAACGCGATAGGCCTCACGGAAGCAGGACCATAAAAAAAGCCTTCCATAAAAAAAAAGGGCCTATCAAAACAAAGGAATTTGTCTCTAGGTGAGATAATTCCCCTCCAGTACTCATCCATGTAAATCTCACCCACACCCCTCCCCTCCTTCCCCACCTTATTCCCCCCTCCCTCCCCTCCTCAATTATCACCTATTTTTCCACTTATTATCATCATTTATCGGTTATTTTTCTCTCCCGCGATAATGTAGCACAAGTGGGTTGCATAAAAGATCGTTATGCAACACCCAGACACCGGCACACACCGCCCCGCTCGTCTCAGTTGACTCCCAGACAGCGAGAGGGGAGGGCTGCCTGTGGCTCTCTCTCGCCTGAGATTATGACCGGGTGGCCAATATCTTCGTTTTTCACCACCCAAATGCTTTTCCCACTTATTTTAGCACTCTTGAAGGTTCATATATACATCATATATGTAAAATAAAAGCATACCGAAAACAAATAATGCTCTATATTGTAAATATAACGAATTCTGTCAGAATCCAAGGCTAGAAATGCACAAATAACTACCCTAGCCCCTAGGTCTATTTAGCGCTTGTCAGGTTAAAGACGTTTTTCGGCCAAATCACCCGGGTTTCGCGGAAATCCTATAGAAGGCAAAACCGGTCTGTGAGGGTTAAAGGTTTGTATCAAATAAATGGTGGTGGATGGGACTCGTCAGCTTTGGTCGGCAACCATGTCTAGGGGGGTAAACCTTATACAAATCCGTACTGCTACCTTAGGGTGAAGCAGGTTAGTGGATGGATTAACCGCTCACCACTGTAGAAAAATAGTGCTAAAAAAATACATGAAAGGCCTCGGAGTTGGACGGACCCTAAATTGAGTGGTCAATCCTGTAAGTCCTTCAGTAAACTGGCATGGGTTGTCCCTCTTACAGAGGATAGGTCCACTTGGGGGCATTTTGTGTATGGCCACCCCCAATAAGGGGAGTAAGGCATCCGGCAATAGATAGATAGATCAAATAAATTAATATCTATTCAATACAATATTGTTATATTGATTAATGTTAATATTAATGTACATAATATGACAAATATAATCATCTGGTAAGCAACAACATAAAGATTTACAGGAAAAAGTTCTCAATCATTACTGTTTATCCTCAAAGCAAAGGCTTGAAAACAATTGCAAAGACTTTAAAGCAATTAAAGGTCTTTTACTACATGCCGTACATACATAACATTTTAAGACTAAGTGCTCCACACATACGTGCAGTTTCAGTCTCTTACCCTAATGGCAGCGTTCCACGCAACCCTGTCAAGGGCTGCTTCACTTGTCGAAGTTTTTGGATTCGAGATCGGCACGTATAGTCCGATCCCAGGTCTTCCTCGGTCCACCCCTTGGTGCAGCACCCTCCACAATCATAGACCTGCATCTTTACACCCAATTTTGTTCATCCATTCTCTCCACATCCCAGTCTACTTGTACGCATCTCCTCGCTAATACTCTATATACCTAAGCGTCTCCTCAGCTCATCATTAGTTATTCTATTCTGCAGTTTGTATTGGCCCAACACATCCATCTCACCATTCTCATCTCATACTTTCCATTCTGTTGACATCCTCTATATTAACATCCCATGTTTCTGAGGCATACATCATTGCCCTTCTAACACATGAGGCATACACCTTTCCCTTCAGGGGGAGAGGCATTCTTTTCATGGTCAATATTGTCAGCAGTTCTCTGAACTTCCCCCAGCCACATCTAATTCTAGAGACAGTGGCAGCCTCGGCCCAACCACCGGCAGAGATGGTATCTCCTAGGTACCGGAAGATGGGGTAACTGGGCACTTTGCGGGGAAACGGGCACACACTAAAGTTCTTTGCAAACTTTCCTACATAAAACCTCTGTTTCTAATATTTACTGTTCTTTTCAGGTGTTAATTGTGTAGCTTAATTCCCCAGGTATAATATACCTCAAAATAAGCAACTGGAAATAGAAACAACTAAGAGATTGGCCTTTGCAATCATAGAAGTGACGATTTTTGAGAATTCGCCGAATCCACAACACCGGAAACGCTAAGGGCAAGTTACCAGGTTAGAGTGTAGCTAGATAACTCTACTTTGGCTCATTTATTGGAAATGTTCCAAGGTCGCATGGGAACAAGTAACATGTCTTTACAGTTAAGCATTACATGGTAATGGTAAGGGTAACTCAAGTGGGGTAACTGGGCGCTTTAGGGAGGGACAACCGGGCACATTAGTTAATTATCAATATATTGTTTCTAAATATTTCTTGAAGACTCTTTGACATCTATTGCTAAACCTCAGGGATGCACCAGGCTGTAAATCTAAGCCTCCTCTTCGCCTGTGCTGTCAATGGGAAATTTCTTCCCCCCTGCACTGTCTACAAAGATGATCACATGATGGACACCTGGGTAATTGGCAGTCCTTGTAATGCACGGTACAACAGAAGTAAGTCTGGTTGGTTTGACCTTACTGTTTTACAGAATGGGTTCAGAAAATTGCAGTACCATATTTCAACTACCTAAAGAATAATGCACCTCGAATCCTAATTGGTGAAAATTTATCCTACCATATGCAGATGCAAATTCTAGAAGATGGTGATGTAATAGACGTGGTATATTGCGATTTTATGAAGGCCTTCGATAAGGTCCCACATAAAAGGTTAATAGAGAAAGTTAGAAGCTATAATATAGGGGAGAAATGTGTGAAATGGATAGAAGCCTTCCTGAAAGATCGGAGACAGAGGGTACTGGTGAATGGAATAGGCTCGGGGTGGAGGGAAATTACAAGTGGGGTACCTCAGGGATCTGTGTTGGGACCACTGCTGTTCGTTATATTTATCAACGACTTGCCTGAAGTTATAACTAATGGAAGTGAGGTATACCTGTACGCGGATGACACTAAACTGTATAGAAGAGTGAGGAGTAAGGAAGATATGGGTTTGCTTCAAGGAGATGTGGAGGGCATGAAGGGATGGTCTGAGCATTGGTTAATGCCTTTTCATCCAAAAAATGCAAGTACATGCGGATTGGGACCAGCGAGATAGACAAGGTAGGATACAGTATGTATGAAGCGATGGAGGAAGTGAGTGCAGAAAAGGATATAGGAGTAGTGATAGACAATAAGTTAAATTTCTCAGAGCATTTAGCGGAAAAGATAAACAAAGCCAATAGAATTGTAGGGCTGATAAGGAGGACATTTGTGTCACTTGACGAAGAAATCTTCAGGAATCTATATACAGCGCTGGTTAGGCCGCACCTGGAATATGCAAACCAGGTGTGGGCTCCATATATGGTAAAGGATATAGAAGCAGTGGAGAAAGTGCAGATGAGAGCTAGCAAGCTGGTACCAACGTTGAAGAACGCGGGCTATGAGCAGAGGTTGAGGACACTGGGGCTTCCGACACTGGCATATAGGAGAAAGAGAGGGGATATGATAGAGACTTTTAAGATAGTGTCAGGAAAGTACGATGAGGATGTGTGTGAAGGTATCTTCTTGATGCGGGAGGGAACAAGAACGAGAGGACACTCTAAGAAAATGTACAAAGAAAGAAATAGGCTTGAGAAGGCAAAGAACTCATTTTGTGATAGAGTGGTAAATGAGTGGAACACACTGCCCCAGTATGTAGTCGATTCCGAATCAATAAGGGAGTTTGAAAGGAATCTTGATAAAGCATGGGGAAGACAAGATTTAAAATTTGATTATAAAACAAAAATACAGAATAGTAAAAATGTTGCGTCTGCTACCGCCGCCGCCAACACCGTGAACGACCGCAGCAGTGCAAGTACTGGTACTGAGCTGGATACACAGGCATAGTTTGCCTTTTTCCAGAGGATCTACTGTAAGAAACTGTAAGAAAATATACAGTATCTGCAAGTCTGCCATACTTCTTGAAATATGTGACAACCATAACATCAAAATGGTTTTCTTACCACCCAACAGCACCCATATCCTACAGCCTCTGGATAGACCGTCCCCTCACTCTTGTTTAGTGCCAGTAAACTGTAATGATCCCCTTTATACAGTCAGAGAAGCAACATTTTCTGTTAACATGTTTGGTGATTTCATGGTATCGCACATTTTAGGTACCGTACCAAGTGTTATTATTTTCTATTTCAGGTACTAAAGTCTTTAAACCCGTAATACCTACCTACTCTATGTTGTTTAAATACGGTTTATTGTAATGAGTGCCTTCATAAAGTAAAAATAATGGTCCTGTGCCGGTTGCCCAATAACGTGGGGTAAACGGGCACCCACCTTGTTAAATTTATAAGCAAATTGTTTTCTTATCCTGAGGTATGTGTATGAATCCAAAAGGTAGCCCTAAGGGAGTTATTCAAAAACATATTTCCTTTTTTTTTAAATTCGCACTGATCTCTATAATACTGGCCAAACACAGGCAAAAAATTTGCCCAGTTGCCCTATCTTACGGTAACAAAACTTGTCCACCAGCTCAAATGACTCATTTCCAAAATTCACAGACACAGGATCATCATTTAATACAAGCTCACCCTTGCACACTATGCACTCAAATTTCTCAATTTCCGACTCATCCTTTGGCAGGGTACCTTTTAGACAAGGATGTAGTGTTTGGGTGTACCACCTGCCTTGTTTACACTACGTGGAGCGGCGGCGGACGCTCGCGATCATGTTCCTGTCTGTCTATTTTGACTGCCGTGGGATACAATAATAGGTTGAGGGGGGGCTTTGCCCCCCCTCACCCTCCCATGACTTATTGTCATCATCATATTTATTGCCAGCAGGGGGCAAATAACAGAAAAAAATCGCCGTCAAAATAGAGAGGAACTGAACCGCAACGATCGACATATGTAAACGATTACGTCCCGGGACTCAACATAAACAACACACCCCTAACACACACACACACACCCAAAATCCTAGGAGTAACATACGACACCCAACTGACATTCAAACAGCACACCACAAACACGAAAAAGAAACTGACACCCAGACTTAACGCCCTCAGATCACTTGCCCACACAAAATTTGGACACAACAAAGAAACCACCACCACAGTCTACAAACAATACATAAGATCAGTTATGGAATACGCAAGCCCGGCCTGGGCTTCTAACCTAGCTGAAATACATCATAAGACCTTACAGACTATTCAAAATAAAGCCCTTAAAATCATCACAGGATGCACAGCTACTACACCCACAGATCACCTACATCAAGAAACCAAAGTCCTAAAAGTCAAAGATCATCTAGACATGAGAGGCACTCAATTCCTGGCAGCAGCCTCCACGAATCAACACCACCCACTACACTACATGGCAACACACCCACAGACACCAAGAAATATCAAAACAACACCCAGTACACGCTATCACACACAAATACTGTCTTCTCTCCCTCCCTGCCCACCCCAAACCAACTTCCAGAAGCACATCCACTCATATCTCTCGCCGATCCATCCACTCACTCATAGACAACACGCAGCTGCAAGCACGACCTCCCGAAGATGTGCACATCTCTAGGCACCCTGTCAAATATATATATATATGGTAAAAATAGCAAATTCTGTCAGAATCAAAGGGCTTAATTTTGCGCATATACGGCACCTTCGACTACCGTAAAACCGGGTCGCTTCGGACTTGGGTCGTAACTTCGGACATCGGCGATAATAAGTAATTAGCCATTGTCATTATATAATGGAAACGCTTTTTATTGTTTTTTTTGTGGGGTCCGTTTAGAGAAATGGCAAAGGAAGAGCATGTAAAAGCCCTAAGGAGCTGACATGAGTAATGTACACAAACAAAATATTATACATATGACGAAAAATTTTAAATTTTTCGCTACCCTGCCAAACTTCTATCACCCTGAAGAAAATTGTTTGTATGAATGATGTTGTGACTGATATAATTTTGTAGTAAAATTACCAGAGACAACATCCACCAAAGGAAATTTGTTACACTTGTATAACGCTCTAGCTAGAACACTATCATTTAACCTATTGTGTTTTCCACAAAAAAAAAAATGGTAACTTCGGACATGGAACAAACAAATCGTTTGTTATTATTTGCCCTATGAAAATAATTCATAATACTTGTCCATCATTAAAATGGTGGTTAAAGATCAAATAATCATTCTGAGTCCAAAAACCCATAAAAATATAATAATATGCTAACCGATTTATGTATTTAGGATAATTCTGGATATATAATATATATAAATTAGGAGAGGCATATATCTTGTCCAAAAAAATTATTATCTGCCGTAAGAAACACCAACACATACGTTATACCTATAAAAATGCTCAAATTCATAAAAATGTATATGCAGTGATAGAGTATACATACCTATATATTTTCACTAGGCCTAGTTAATTTTTGAGTTATTGATTTGACAGCATTGGTTATTTTTTCTGCTCAATATTTTCTAAGAGTGAGTTCAATGCCTAACGAGAACAGATCCAAAAAGATTTTTTTTTTTTTTTTTTTTTTTTTTTTTTTAAGAGACAATGAACGGAGGAAGGAAAAACACAGATAAAACAAAAAGGTCCATGTGCCTAAAGGCATCCTCCATTCATAAAATGTTTGTAACAACTGGATTTAAACATTTGTTGATTGTAAGTTTGTGGAAAGCAATTCGAGGGAAGTGAATTCCAAAGAGTAGTAGCTCTGGGGATAAATGAATTCTGATAAGCAGAAGTTCTGCATTGTGGAGGAGAAAGTGTGAATTCATGGGCGCTCTCAGCTGCCCTAGTTCTACGGGGAAAGATGTGGAGAGGCGGCACAATTGAAGCAAGTTCCTCGGAACAATTGCTGTGAAAATATCTGTAGAATAATGCAAGGGATGCAACGTTTCTTCGTATGGCTAATGTAGGAAGGTCCTGTGTGATTGCAGGGTTATTGATTAATCTAATAGCTTTATTTTGAATTTTGTCCAACTGCCTCAATGCAACCACTCCACTTCCACCCCACAGAGGTGAACAGTAATCCATCTGAGAGCGCACATGACTTTTATATATTACGGCCAACTGCTCGTCAGTGAAGAATTCTCGAACTCTGTACAGGAGTCCCAGTTTTTTAGAGGCATTTGTTAAACATCCTATATAACCCCCTCCTATACTAATTATACAGGCCTAAAAGTATTGACTGTGCATTTTCCAGTAAGACATCGGACAGGAATAAGCAGCAATAATAAAATATTCATATAAAATAGTAGGAGCTGAAAAATGAATTAAATAAAACCACGAACGTACGTCAGAAGTTCCCCCCCGCTTGTCCGAAGCTATCCCAGCTTTCTTGGCAATCATTTTCCATAAGAAATCACTGTAAGTCCGAAGTTATCCATACATGTCCGAAGTCAGCCACTTTTCAAGATGACTTCGGACACCATTTAGGATAAGGATAGCTCTCTTATTATGGGGGATAATTTTAGGAGGCTTCCTGGATTACCGCGCACTATCACCACATATCACTTGACCTAGTTATATCTCTATAATGTGTTTACAGTCAGGAGATATCGTTAAAAAAACTCGAAAAATTTCCGAAGTTACACGGTTTTACGGTACCTCAATTGCACCCCCTCCAAAGTCATGGAACGCCTTGTACTACAACTAATTACACCCGACCTACCCCTAGCTCCAACACAACATGGCTTCAGGCCACTGCACTCCACAAACACTCTTCTCACAGACCTTACACAAAGAGCTTTTGACGGCATCAACTCAGCTAGACCACCACACAGATCACTACTAGCCACACTCGACATTAGTAAAGCCTTCGATGCCTTCGATGCCATCCCCCGCCACAACCTAACAAACAAAATCTACAACACAAACATGCACAACAACACAAAAAGGTGGCTGGCCAACTTCCTAGCAGGCAGATGTTCACACGTATCTTTTGCCGGTCAGTCATCTAGCATCAGAAACTTTCCAAACGGAGTCCCACAAGGATCCGTCCTATCGCCCGCACTCTTCAATCTGTACATGCACGACATAACTATACCCTATACACCCCAAATAAACTTAGCCTCCTATGCAGACGACATAACACTCACATGCACACACCATGACCCAAACACAGCAACAGATCTCCTTCAACCCTATCTCAACACACTACATGGCTGGTGCACTACAAACAGACTTAATCTAGCCCCAGCCAAATCCACCACAACCCTGCTCACAAGCTGGACAGAACACGAATACATCCCTCAACTCACCATAAACAACACACCCCTAACACATACACACTCACCCACAATCCTAGGAGTAACATATGATACTCATATGACATTCAAACAGCACACCACAAACACGAAAAAGAAACTGACACCCAGACTTAACGCCCTCAGGTCACTTGCTCACACAAAATTTGGACACAACAAAGAAACCACCACCACAGTTTATAAACAATACATAAGATCAGTGATGGAATACGCAAGCCCAGCCTGGGCTTCTAACCTAGCTGAAACACATCATAAGACCTTACAGACTATTCAAAACAAAGCCCTAAAAATTATTACAGGCTGCACAGCTACTACACCCACAGATCACCTACATCAAGAAACCAAAATCCTCAAAGTCAAAGACCATCTGGACATGAGAGGCACTCAATTCCTGGCAGCAGCCTCCACGAACCAAAACCACCCACTACACTACATGGCAACACACCCACAGACACAAAGAAATATCAAAACAACACCCAGCACACAGTATCACACACAAATACTGTCCTCTCTCCCTCCCTGCCCACCCCAAACCAACTTCCAGAAGCACATCCAGACTCATATCTCTCGCCGATCCATCCACTCACTCATAGACAACACGCAGCTGCAAGCACGACCTCCCGAAATCCATCCTTCCGAATCCTCCCTTCCTCGCGAGGACAGAGTCCACCTGGCCAGGCTGAGATGCGGACACCATCCAGCTCTTCTGAGCTATCAGAAGAGACTGGATGACTCCGTCGTCGACACCTGCCCGGGATGTTACACAGCACCCCATACCATCAAACACATCATAGAAGACTGCATTTCACACAACCACTTACGCCAACAACACAATCTACACTCAATGAGAGCTCTGTGGGAAAGCCTGATCGTGGCCATGGCCTTCCTCAGCGACTCGGGGCTGTTCGGCCAGGCAGCTTAGGGAACAACAACAACCTCAATTACGCCCTCCTCGGGTTAACCGTGTCGAGTTGAGAAATTGGGCTGATAATTCTACCATTTAGGAATACTGTAGTTAACAGTAGGGTGTGGAAATTTACAGCCTGTTTGTTCCAGCCCTCCCCAAGCTATAAGAGGTTAGGGGTCACAATTTCTAAACTTGCCATAATGAATACTGTGTAGAATATAATAGTGCACCTGTTGTTGTGAGAGTGATGAGAGTGCTGGTGTGAGTAGAGCTGGTCGAGAGTGAAGTGATAAGGAGGTCAGCTTTTGACACACTCGTATAATGCCACCCACACTCATCTTATTGTTGTTCCCTTGGGGCAGTCAGGATACGTACAGCCTAAGGTCTGGAAAAAAGAAAGAAACGCTCTGTTAACCCAACCTCTGCAATCACGTACACACTCTGTAAACATAAATATCAACAATACCAATCAGTATATAAACAATACATAAGATCAGTAATGGAATACGCAAGCCCAGCCTGGGCTTCTAACCTAGCTGAAACACATCATAAGACCTTACAGACTATTCAAAACAAAGCCCTGAAGATCATTACAGGCTGCACAGCTACTGCACCCACAGATCATCTACATCAAGAAACCAAAATCCTCAAAGTCAAAGACCATCTGGACATGAGAGGCACTCAATTCCTGGCAGCAGCCTCCACGAACCAAGACCACCCACTAAACTACATGGCAACACACCCACAGACACCAAGAAATATCAAAACAACACCCAGCACACGGTATCACACACAATTATTGTCCTCTCTCCCTCCCTGCCCACCCCGAACCAACTTCCAGAAGCACATCCATACTCATATCTCTCGCCAATCCATCCACTCACTCACAGACAACACGTAGCTGCATGCACGACCTCCCGAAATCCATCCTTCCGAATCCTCCCTCCCTCGCGAGGACAGAGTCCACCTGGCCAGGCTGAGATGCGGACACCATCCAGCTCTCCTGAGCTATCAGAAGAGACTGGATGACTCCGTTGTCGACGCCTGCCCGGGATGTAACACAGCACCCCATACCATTAAACACATCATCGAAGACTGCATTTCACACAACCACTTACGCCAACAACACAACCTACACTCAATGAGAGCTCTGTGGGAAAGCCCGATCGTGGCCATGGCCTTCCTCAGGGACTCGGGGCTGTTCGGCCAGGCAGCTTAGGGAACAACAACAACAACAACAACAACAACAACAACAACAATACCAATCATTGCATCATCATTCTGATGAATCAAAGAAACAAGTAAAACAACTAATAAAATCTTCCAGATAAAATAAACCAATATCATCATATTTATGCCCATACATATAGTGAACCGTGAGCATCAAAAATGCAAAGTACAGTAGGCCTAATAGGTGCTAAAATACTTACTTCATTCCTGATCCTAACCCAGTTCCTCTTTTCTTTATTCACTCCAGGAAACATTTATATATATTTTTGTTTTGTCCATCCTCTATTTTTGCAAAAATTATACATACCGGTACTGTACTGTATATATTAGCGTTATACTGTACCTAACTATTTTTTTATTGGCCACCAATTAATTAATCAATTATTACTACATATTTTCAATATTTAAGCCCATACTCTCTATCTGTAATTGATAAATCAATTGTAGAGTTTAGGGTAGTATTCTTAAACATTTGTTTCCCTTCACAGCGCTTAATACCGAACGAATACTGTGGAAATGAGTGTTGTTTACGAATGTAGGAAAATAAGGCACTGGAAAAAAATGGCATACTGTACCAGTATTTTTCGTAGTAGGAAAAAATGGCATATTATGAAAATTGTTTAATAAGACAAGTTTATTATCCAGGATTTATTCCTAAATTATTTATTATTCAAGAATTAAATAATTTAAATATACAGGTATTTGTTTTATTTATTGTATTTCTATCTTATAATTTAATTAAACTTTATTCCTATCTAACCTAACCTATGGTGAGTACACTACCAGATATACTGTATATAATTACAATATTGCATATTGCATCGAAACACATTTTACTGATCTATTACTCCTTAACCCTTCCTCCCCGGGCTGTCTTACCCAATGACGGTCGCCCCTACCCGGGCGATATGGCTGAAAAACGTCTAGGCCTAGGCTACCGTATTTATGTTTATTTTCACTGCTAGAACTTTCCCACTCATCTATAATCGTAGTGCGGTTTTCAATCTGTATTTTGGCATTGAGTAGAGCTCTGTAAGTCAACTGGTTCAGTTGTGATGACGATTTCAGTGGAGCCAATATTGCAGAGATGTTGCCAATATGGGGGCTTTTTAGACACTAATTTCGTCATGACGTCAGAACAATAACATTGAGGAGTCTTCTCCTTCTTGTTTTCGGAGGTGCGGTGACGAACGCTTGGGTTTGTTGACATACGTCGTACGCACGGCGTTCGGACCAAGCTTAATTAGGCTATTAAGCTCATGCCTTAGATAAGGCATACCGGGTAGCGGCCCTTCTTTCGTGCTGTCCTTACCTAAGGCAGACCGGGTAGGAAGGGGGGCTTCATATGATCCCGATCTAGCTGTGTCCGGGGCCCTTTTGGTACAGGCAAATTTCATAATTCAGTAGCTACTGATGGGGCTGAGACATGGGCTCTGAAGAAAAAGGAGAAAAGAGGGCTGGATGTGATGGAGATGAGCTGCTTGAGGAGTATGTGTGGAGTTACTCGTAGAGACAGATTGAGGAATGAAGAGATACGTAGGAGAGTGGGGCAGCAAGAACATTTGTCAGCCAGAGTGGACAGAAGGGTGCTGAGCTGGTATGGTCATGTTGAACGAATGGGAGATGAAAGGCTTACAAAGAGAATATGTGAGTCAGGTACAAGGGGAGATAGAAGGGCAGGAAGACCCCCATTGAGATGGAGAGACTGTGTAAGAAAGGCTTTGGATGATAGAGGAATGACTATAGATCAGGCAGGGGAAGTGGTGGTGGACAGGAGTGAATGGAGAATGCTTGTGAATAGTTGAGTGAACACGTGGTCATTTGGAGTAAGGGGTCGGGCGCAAGTTGGACTAGATAATAGTCCATCAGGCGCCTGGCCCGGGGAGACGATTAATATGAAGGGTGTGCCTGGAAGTGTGGTGGGGGGGGCTTGTGGCTTTGGCTCCGCTGCATGTCTGCCTGCCGAGATCGGAACCTCTCCGGGTGGTCAGGGGCCGGGGGAGTGCTGGAGCGACCTTGGTAACCCTGGTCTCTGGGTCTTCTCCTGGGTGACCTGGATGTGTGAGAGTTTGTGTTTTTTATCTGTGTTTATTTTTTGTTTTATGTTGTTTTTGTGTTTTCCCTGTTCTTGCTCTGTCTTAGGTCGGCTACCCCCAAAATGGGGATTGGGCCTGAGCATATAGATAGATAGATAGATAGTAGCTACTGATTGAGACTACCTAGAGCAGTCATTTTTTTTGCAAATTGTAGAACTTTTTGTTGTCTGTATAATGCAGTTGAGATGACATTGATACGACGCTTGGTTGCAGTGTTATTTGTGACATTTTTCCATTGGTTTTTTTTCTTGTGCTTTTTTTCCGAGCACTGTTGTTTACAGAGATTACACGGATTAGTAGTCCCATTTTACATTGTAACGTAATTGTTTATTTATCTATTAATATATATATTGTTTCATCCTTCCTTGGCGCTTTGAAGAGAAAGAATTGGTTAAGCCTTCCTGCTCGGATGTCATTTTAAAATGACACCCCTTGCGAAGGGCAGGAGACCGGGTGTCCTTTTAAAATCCGTAAGCTTGAAAGCCTATTAAGCGTGGTTTGAAAGCCGCGCGGCGAAACGTTTGTAAACAAAGTCGGTCGGAGCGACACGCAGCTTCAAAATCAAGAAGAAGAAGTCGGATCTTTGTTGTTGTTGTCTGCTAGAACGAAAATTAGGGTCTGTAAATGTCCGATATTTCTAAAACCGCATCAAAACTCTCTCCACGGAAATCATCATCACAACTGAACCAGTTGACCTAGAGAGCTCTACTCAATGTCAATCTACAGATACAAGTAAGGGCTACATTTCAAGATGTGTGAATTCTGTAGCAGTTAAAATAACAAAAATTTGGTCTATTAAACATACGTTTTTTGGCCAGATCGCCCGGGTAGGCCTATTCGTCATTTAGAAGGCTAGCCCGGGGAGGAAAGGTTAAACAAAAAAACTGTTTAACCTTTAACCAACGGTGACCGTCATATGACGGGCGAGAGATAAATGGCCTATCCTCCGGTACCCGTCATATGACGGGCGGCATTCTGAGCACATTAGGGGCTCTGAGAGAGAGTCCATGCATTGGGAGGACGATAGGCGGGGTCTGACTGCTCGGCACCACCACTGGGCCGGTTCTATGACCACCGCCGCCTCCCTACACACACCCGGCCTCGCGATATAACGAAAAAACTAAGGAAATTACCTTATTTAGGGTATTTTCACCTCCGGTTGAGCGATCGCTACAGGATAACCCGTGGTCATATAAGGATGATTCAGGTGTCATTGTAAAGATCTATTATCGCCCTTTCACGGATACATAATTGTATTACGCTCTGGCTCTTCTTTATGCATGAAAAAGAGCATGGAATGAAGCTCGTTTTCGGTAAATATGCTCGCCTGGCAGGTACTGTAGTTGATGTTACAAACAGCCCCATCCTTTGAGTGTTGAACATCAAAATTGTATTCCTAAATATTGAGGCTCACTATCACCGTCCTTGTTTTAGTTTAAGTATAGAAAGGGGATGCTGAGCCTCTTCCACAAAAAATATACAATTGCTAAGACGCACAATTCATCCTAAATTAAACATATTAATCAACATACATTAACCCCCAGAGTGAGAAAAAAATCGTAGCAGCGAAACGACTGCACCTATGGCTTTCATATTTCTACCACATGTATCTTACCCTTCTGTCTTCTTGCCACCACCAACACAACCCCCTCCCCCAAACCACTCGCTGACTATCGGTCGCCTCACAAAGAAAAAAAAGGAAAATATGTGGCGGCGAAACGACTGTACCAATCGGTTCCATATTTGTGTGACAAGTCCCCTACCCTTCTGTCTTTCCCCCACCACACCCCCACCTCCCTCCCACCACCCACTTCCAGCGTATCCGTACGAAGAAAAGGAGAAAAAGGAAAATCCGTGGTGGCGAAACTACCTCACCAATCGGCTTCATATTTGTAACACGAGTCAATTACCCTTCTACCTTCCCCCCACCATCCCCCAAACCACCCTCCCACCTATATTTTCCGATACCATAAAAGTCGATGAAGTCTACGGTGTTTACTCTGAAAATTTCAGCTACATTCGCGACCATCGGGGACCTGATTTCTGGCGAAAATGGACAAGGGGAGTGTTTTTTTACCATTATCCTTCCTTTCTCACCAAACTTGATAGATTTAGCCAAAAAAATAAAAATACAAAATACTCTGGCACTGGCGGTGACACAGCTTCACTAATTAGCTGGCACTCAGCGGGTTAATAATAGAATAGGCCTAGATAAAAAATACAGCAGTAGACCACAAGCACAAACAAGCTGGATATAGGTGAAATCGGTAGGGGGAATTAAGTTCTTCATACCTCAAAATGAGGTTGGGTCAATAGGCAGACCACACACACGCACAGTTTTTTCGGGAAAAGTCTATACTCGGTGTATTATATTTACCGTAATTTGAAGTTAGAAAATACTGTATACATTTGCAAATTATAAGCGATGATATAAAATCAGCTGCATATGGCTATCTAGTGTTCCCGAGAGAGAGAGAGAGAGAATAACATGTCAATAGTAGATACATTATTTCGGTATAACATAACAGTAGCGATTTCTCAACTCTTCAAGTTTTGCTAAATCCATTCATATCATACGCTATATCAGACTAGCCAATCGGCTTTCTGCAGACTCCTATTTTCTTATGTTCTTATATTATTATGTTCCTTCCAACAACCAACTATACTCCTAAAATCGATTAATGAAATTTACAAACACATGTGGCAGTCCGTGGATTCGAACCCAGGACGCTCACACCGAAAATCAACACCTTATGCATCGCACCACGAATGTTAGGGTACATTATCATCTAAGGGAAAGTGTGGAAATAAGGATAAGATGAGAAATAGCCTTAAATAATCTATAAGAATATTATGATAGTAGGCTAGACATAGAACATTTATTCTATTTTTTTTTTAAATCGTTTAATTAGTGTTTAATTTTAACTGACGATAAATTGAATCCCTTAGTAACTAATTTACCTCCTTTTGGAAAATATAAGATTGTCTTCTATCCTCTAATTGGTTGTGATTTTTCCAATTAATGGGGTGGTTTAGTCTGATCGTCATACAGTACTGTATATATACACAAGGTTAGATACTCACAAATTTCTAGGCTACAGGCTTCTTAATTGCATATTTAGGCAAGAACAGTTTAAGTTTTATGCGAACCTTACAAACGGGCGGGACGGTCTAATCTTAGAGGGCGGAATCAGCCAAGGATGGATGATTGTTTGGCTCTTCCCGCCCAAAATATTCCGGCGGGAATGTCCTAGCTGAGGCTGCTGCTGAGCAGGCGGGATCTTCTAGTCGGAATGGTCTGAGGGCGGGAAGTTCTATAATCCTAAGAAAACACCAAAATGAAAGGTCAATAAAAAGATCTTGTAATTAAATTGCTAAACAAATTTTTTTTTTTTTTTTATCTAGCTTCGAGTTGTGTAAGGGTGTTTTGATGTGTGATAATACTAGAAAATGCATATTTACCCATTAAACAACAATTTAAAAACTTGCCCCTCCACTCGCGAAAAATAACTATTTGGCCATAACCGTTTGCCGTGGGATACAAAATATGTTGAGGGGAGGGCAAGCCACCCCCCTCACCCCCCTGAATTTATTGAAATCCTCATAGTGTATATTTAAACAGTAGGTGGCAAAAAACAAATTTTCCCCAACGCGAGACGCTGAGGCTACACTCGCGGCGGATGTAAACAAAGCCACCCGCCTCTTGCGAGGTATGCGATATAGAGGATATTTTGTTATTTTTTCAGGATCAGTAATAAATTCTTAAGGGCATTTAGACACATATAGGAATGAAATCCATGGTATAAGAAACCTATAGGCCACGATAAAATCGATGTACAGTATGAATTTATTATAAGGTCTTTGTATTGTCCAAATGAAAAAACCCATGACAAGTTTTGGCAAAAGGTGGCATGCATTTTAAGATATTTCAGGTTCATAAAAGGCAGAAATTGAAAAAACAAAAGGTTGGCTGGGTTTTGGCTATTTTGTAATCATAAATGGCAGAAAGTGCAAAAAAAGTAGGCTCAGATTTGGCAATTTTCCAGAGTAAAATAGGAGGCAGAAAAAGCAAAAACAGAAAACAAAAAATTAGTTGGCTCGGATAGGCCAATTAGGAATTTATCCAGTTTAACACCGGGTCGAAACCATCGATATATTATTTAGGCAAATATATTAGTTACCGTATGTCATGTACTGTACTTCATTGCCATAGCCTATATATCCAAACCGTCGGTAATTAATTATAATATACGCCCTAAATAAGTAACAAAAAACCTAAGGATGTACCTGTAGTATCCGGGCTACGGTCGGCATGTTTACATAGGTCGTACGTTCGCGGTTTCGCTTTTGTTTTATTCTGTTTTTGCCCCATTCTGGCAACATATATGATGATGACAATAAGTCATGGGGGGGGTGAGGGGCGGCAAAGCCCCCCCTCAACTTACTTTTTGTATCACCAAAATTGCCGGAAATGTGATCGCGAGCGAGTGAATATGTTTTGTTGCTTCAGTGTCTTATGATTGATGGATAATGTTTGTTTTGCAATTTCCGACGGGGTTCATAAAATAACACACATATAAAAAACAAAAACAAGGAAAACAAATAAAAATTGGCTACTTGTAAAAATCGTCCCGGATATTAACCGGCAATTGTTCAGCTTCATAAAAGCTGAAAATTTAGAAAGCGAGCCAACTGTTCACAATTGGATACAGGATGGGTTGTGAAACTTGTGGGTGGGCGCTGCTCCCTACACTTTGTTACACTTTGTTGTATTCCGTAATTTAGTGACGCAGCTGAGATGGGCAGGGTGCCAAAAGAGAAAAAAGTTATGTCAGTAGTAATTAAGGATTAGAGAAAAAATAAGAGTTTAAGGAATCGATACGAGGGGGGTTCTGGGGGGAGAAGCCCCACGGGTTTTATAGGGGGGTCCGGGGGCTGCGATGGGGCTCCACTGCGACCAGGCAGCTCCTTTTCTTCTATGCTCCAATCTAGAAGTCGGTTGGAGTTGGAACTGGGGTATCCTGGTGTTGGTGGCTGGTCAGGTATTTTGACCAACCATGCGTCCAAATACTTCTTGAAGGTATCAGGAGACGGGGTAACCCTTTCATGTTTCTCAGTGTGGCTGGGATGCAGTTGAAGAGTCTTGTTCCACTGTAGGTGAAGCTGTGGTGAATCAGGGTTTTGATTCTGTGAGTTGATCCAGGAGTGGTCCTCACATAACACAGCCTAGGATGGATGTAGTTTTTGGGCGTACGGTCGTCATGTTTACATAAGGCGATTGCCGCAGTGAACTTCGCGTCTATTTTGACGGCGATTTTTTTCGGTTATTTGCCTCCTACCTGACAATATGTCATGGGGGGGTGAGGGGGGCAAAGCCCCCACTCAACATATTACTGTATCCAATGGCATTAAAATTAGACGGGAACATGATAGCAAACGTCCGATGTCACCGCCGCCAAGTTTAGATTTGTCGATCGTCTTAGTTACGTTCGCGTCTATTTTGACGGCCCCCTGCTGGCAATATATATGATGATGACAATATGTGAATGCCCCCTCAACATATTATTGTATCGGAAGGCAGTCAAAATAGACGGGAACATGATGGCAAGCGTCCACTACCGCTCCGCATAGTGTAAACAAGGGTGGCGGTACGCCCGCACTTAACATTCTTGCCCACAGCCTCCCTCGCCGCTGGTGGTTTGTTTCTTGAATACTTGTGTTTGGGACCCTTTTTTCAAAATCTTCCAAACATAGATTATAATATATCGCTCCCTGCGTCTTTGAAGAGAATATGGCTGCAACTCCTTGAGTCTCTCCCAGTAGTTCAAGTGTTGAATCCCGTGGATCTTGCTGGTAAACGTCCTCTGCGGGGCTTCAATTTCTGTGATTTCTGATACTTTTTGGGGACACCAGAGCTGACAACAATATTCTAATCGTGGTAGAACCAGTGACTTCCATAGAGTCAGCATGCACTTCTCACTCCTTGTTTGGAAGGTCCTCAGGATCCAGCCTGCCAGTTGTCTTGCAGTTGATGTTACTTGGTTTACGTGATGAGAGAAGGAGCCTAGGAGGCATCGTTGCTCATACTTACTCTTAGATCTTTCACCACATCCTTGGCAGTGATGTCTTGTTGGCCACAGTTGTAGCTTGTGGAGTTCTTTAGTGCTTCTTGATTCCCATACCGCAAAAGCTCAAACTTGTCTCCGTTTAGTGCCTCTTATCTATCACTAAAGGTAAGCAACCCTCATTAAGGGGAGTAAGGCGTCCGGCAATAGATAAATAGGCCTAGGTCTAGAACTCTAGATAATGCTTTCATTAATTTCATTGGAGGTGTTTGGTGTTGTGGTGAAATTAATAAAAAATAAATAGGCCTAGGCCTAGATAGATAGACTTCCCTTGCTTTGACAAATTGACCAAGATCGCTTGACAATCGTCCCTTTGAGTATAACTAAATAAGTTGGTCACCAATTATTTTGCAATATTTGAAAACAAATATGGATTTTATATGCTCTAAACATCATATGAAAATGTGTTTTAAGCCTCGGCCAAACCTAATAAAAATATCTATCTATCTATCTATTGCCTGACGCCGTGATCCCCGAAGGGGTGGCCACGAACGAACCGCCCCCATGCACCTCTGTCCCCAGTCAGTCGACGCCCCCCCCCCCAACCAGCACCGCCTTCGTTCATGTAGTTCCTCACTCCATCCTTCCACCTCATATTCGGTCTACCTCTCCCCCTCTGTCCCTCCACCTCGCTCTCGTACACCCTCTTAGTCATTCTCTCGCTTTCCATACGTTCCATATGGCCGAACCATCTCAAGTTGTTCCTTTTCACACTTTCCAGCACATCTACCTCCACACCACACCTCCTTCTTACTTCCTCATTAGTCTGTCTATCCCTCCATGTAACTCCGCACGCACTCCTTAAGTAATTCATTTCCACTGCTCTCACTCTTGGTCTGAGTCTCTCAACCAACGTCCATGCTTCGCTTCCGTAAGTCAGTGTCGGGATTACCACACTGTCATGCAAGGACTTCTTCACTTCCATACTGACCACCCTATTTCTTGTTACTGCTTTTAGCGTTCCTACAACCCTCTTCCCCTGTTGTACCCTCTCCCGCACCTCTTCATCCATAGTCCCATCTTTACTCAACACACTGCCCAGATACTTAAAAGAGTTGACGATCTCCATAGCCTGACCGTTCAGCTTCACCTCACACTCTGTGACTTCACCCCTTTCGAAGACCATAACCTTGCTCTTCCCCGTATTTACCTTCAAATTCCGTTTTTCGCACACTGTTCCAAACTCATTTACCAGACCCTGCAACTCCCATTCATTATCACTCATCAGAACTGTATCATCCGCAAACAGCAGTATAGGTAGCTTCCACTCAATTCCCTCCCTTTTCAGCGATACACCAACATTCACTGCTCTTGATAGTATTTCTTTCATGACTCCATCCATATATACAGTAAACAACCACGGGGACATCACACACCCCTGTTTCAAACCAACATTCAGGTCAAAGAACTCGCTCTGCTCACTCTCCACACGTACTGCCGCCTTTGCACCCTCATACATGCTCTTCACTGCTTTCAGCAACTTGCCCTCTACTCCGTATATTCTAAGTACTTTCCACAAACCTTCTCTATCCACTCTGTCATAGGCCTTCTCCAAGTCCATAAAGGCAACATACACCTTTTGTTTCTTCTCCAGATACTTCTCCACAACACAATTCAGGGTAAAAATCTGATCTACACATCCTCTTCCCTTCCTAAAACCTCCCTGCTCGTCGCCTATCCATTTCTCCGTTCTCACTCTCACTCTCTCAATCACTACCCTACTGTATACCTTCCCTACTACGCTTAGAAGACATATTCCTCGGTGGTTACCACACACTCCTCTTTCCCCTTTGCCCTTATATAGGGGGACTATTATGCCAGTCTTCCAGTCATCGGGTGCACTCCCCTTCTCCCATGCTAGTTTGCACATTTTCCATACCCATTCTATCACTATCTCACCACCATACCTCAACATTTCCCCACACACTCCATCTGTTCCTGGTGCTTTCCCCAACTTCACTCTTTTCATGGCTTCCCACACTTCTGACCTCCTGATCCCCACCTCCTCCTCCACTCCACATATAATAAAAATATATGGTACTAAAATGGAAATTTTTCGTAACATGGTTGTCAATACCTTCCTATAGACGGCACCAATTCGTACACATGCCATTTTCACCTGTCTCCCGCTGTTGCTGGCATGCAAGGGCTAGTTTAGTATCCCACGTACTGGGTCTAGGTTAGGTTGGGGTTGTTTGGTTAGGTTAATATACTAGGTCTCAGAAACAAGATTCGTAGTTGCGGTAGTATTTACAGATACGCCCGAATACTAAATGGGCGGCGGCCCAACCGCCATGGCACCGGTAAGGGTTCGTGTTGTATCCCACGTAGGCCTACTAGGTACTACGGACACATTGTAGGCGTTAGGTGTGGATTAAGCTTGTATCCAATGTAGCCTACTAGGTCTATGTTACTGGATATTTATGATTTAAATAAGTGCTACGTTTTCGATAAATCTGGTTATATGGCTTTGCAATTAGGAAAATCATGAGCCAAGTTCCGACATTTCGTTAGTCTTTTTCGATTCTCAAAATCCGATCCAAGTTTTGCCAAAAATTGGCTCGGGTTTTCAAAAATTATACTTTTTGGGGTTTGCAATTTAGGGAAATATGAGCCAAAATTCTAAATTAGGTTACTTTCATTTGTTTACTCTTAAAACTTGCAAAATCCGAGCCAAGTTTTGCCAAAACTTGGCTCGGGTTTTCCAAAATTCGGGTTTTATGGCTTTGCAATTTCGGGAAACCTGAGCCAAATTTCTAAATGAGGTTACTGTAATTTTTTTGTCTACACACTCGCAAAATCCGAGCTAGCTTTGGCCAAAACTTGGCTCGGGTTTTCGAAATATTGGGTTTTAGGCCTTTGAAATACCTTAAAACCCGAGCCAAGTTTTGCTAAAATAAGTTTTTATCGCCGTTTTATGCATTTAACCCCTCATTTTCCCTGTACTGTACTTCATAGCCCTCCCCACTATCGGGCGGCGTGTCTTAAGATCGTTGTATAATGGGGAAAACGGTTTCGCCGAGGGTTGTAATTATTTCCAAACACTATATATTGATGAAAACTAACAGGGAAAAATAAAAAAATCCATGGGAAAATTAGTGACCATCTTATTTAGTTTTTCCTCCCTTTGTTTACATTTGAATGTCCAATAGGTTATCCAACGTCCAACAGTTTTCAGGAGGCTTCGAACAATTATACCGTAGCCGGACAATATAAAGATGATGTAATTAAATTCATACATCGATTTTATTGTGACCTATAGGAGTACAGTATAGGTTTCTTAGGCCTATACCATGTATTTCATTCCTATATGTGTCTCAATGAGCGTAGAAATTTATTACTGATCCTGAAAAAAACAAAATATCCTCTAGGCCTAGGCTATATCGCCTACCTCGCAAGAGGCGGGTGGCTTTGTTTACATCCGCCGCGAAGAAGAAAGAAGGGAAAAATGTTATTTTAATACCACAAATTTTCCGAGTGTTTTTTATAAACAAATTTTTTTATTTGCATCCATATATAGAGTTTGTAATTAATTAGAAATCTCGGGAAAACCTATTTTCCCCATAAGGCCTATCGATCGATGTTCCCCGATAGTGATTTGAAAAGACACTAGCCTAGCCTAACCTAACAACCTTACCTAACCTAACCTAGTATTATGGGTGGGGGCTGCCGCCCCCACACCCCCGCTGGTTGAGTAGGCTACTAGCCTAATCCCTTAGTAAATTAAAAAAAAAAAATTGGCTGTCGATTATACGAAGGTGAAAGAAAAGTCGATGAAGTCTACGGTGTTTAGGCTACTCTGCAATATTCAGCTTTGATTGTACATTGATAACGGGAAAGTACCGTATTGACAACCTTGTTACAAAAATTAAATTTTAGTAAAATACTTTTATATTAGGTTTTTCCGAGGGTTTAACACATTTTCATATGATCTTTAGAGCTGTCGATAACTGGAAGTACCGTATTGACAACCTTGTTACGAAAAATAAATGTTAGTACCATACTTTTTTATTAGGTTTTGCCGAGGGTTAGGCCTAAAGCAAATTGGTAAACCTGACTTTTTGGACCGACAGCGATTTCAGTAAGTTTTATTTTGTTTTTTGTAATTTTTCCTTCAGATATAGTGTTGTTTTATACTGAAGAGGAGCGGAAATGAGTATTTACGCATTATCCAACAATCTAAAAACACGCCCCCCGCGGGCCCCACTAGTGGGGAGGGCTATGAAGTTTAGGGAAAATGAGGGGTTAAAAGCGTAAAAATACAATAATATAGTGTTTTGTATCAAAACTTGGCTCGGGTTTTCCCAAATTGCAAACCCATACAACCCAATTTTGTGAATACCAGAGCCAACTTTTGACGAAAGCTGGCTCGGATTTCACGGGGTGGAGTGGGTAGCCTAATATTTCATGTTATAAAAATAATCAAATTTGGGAAGACATTAGCCTAACCTAACAACCTTACCTAGCCTATCCTAGTATTATGGGTGGGGGCTGCTGCCCCCACACCCCCGCTGGCTGGGTTAGATTTTTTTTTTTTTTTTTTTTAAATGTTCTAGGCTATTAGCCTAACCTAACAACCTTACCTAACCTAACCTAGTATATGGGTGGGGGCTGCTGCCCCCACACCCCTGCTGGTTGGGTTAGCCTACTTTTTTTTTTTTTTTTTTTTTTTTTTGTGCTAGGCTATTAGCCTAACTTAACAACCTAACCTAACCTAACCTAGTATATGGGTGGGGGCTGCCGCCCCCACACCCCCGCTGGTTGGGTACTGGCTGAAAAACTTATTGTTTTACAGTAGCCTAGGCCTATACATGTATTTTACCGTTTTTGTTTTTTTCTCCCTTATAATACATTTCAGCTCTTAATGCCATAGCCTATATAGCAATGATGTATATGCTCTACCGGACCTATTAGGCCTAAACAGATCGATGGGCTAACTGTCGGTCCAAAACATCAGTATAACCAACAAATTTTCTTATGATCTTTAGAGCATATAGATTCAATATTTATCTTCAAATAGCCTATATCAATAAAATTTGTGGTATTAAAATAACATTGAACCGAAAGAAGCATTGGGGAAAATTTGGGGTAAAATTCTAGTTTCACGTACACAGCGACAAAAGGGAGGCGCCGTTGTAAAGGCATAGCTTCCCGACCAACTATGAAGATCAGGGAAATTGCTGGGTAAAAGACTTAATATAATGATAATAAACTACATTAACGACATTAGCCTAACCTAACAACCTTACCTAACCTAACTTAGTATTATGTAATAGCTATGGTGCCGCATAGCCTATGGGGAGATTTTTTTTTTTTTTTTTTACATAGGTATAGGGCCTAATTCCTTATAATGCATTTCCGCCGCTTTGGACATATATAGGAATTAAGTATGGTATATGACAACTCTAAAGTAGCCATAGAAATTTATGAGTATGCTGTGAAAGCGAAACTAGAATTAAACCCTAAACTTTAACAAGTAAGAGAAGCAAGTATTAATTTCAGAATAAATTACCGTGGCACTCCACCGGCATTAACCATTCAACCAACAGCGGGTCAGCGGAACCGGAGTTTTCAGTTCAGTTGGAATTCGGGAAGTTTAGCCTTAACGTCGGCACTTCCCTAAGAGGTTTTGTTATTTTTCTTTTTGTGACTTTTTGTGACGTGCTCATTTGTCTAAAAATAAATATATCTAATTTTTCATCCCTTTTTCTGAAATCTTCTTTCTTCAGTCTTGTTTCTTCTCTCTTCTTCCTTCATTCTTGTTTCTTCTCTCTTCAGTCTTCTTATTTCAGTTCTTTCAATTTTTTCTCTCGTACTTTCCACATTTAATAGATTGTCTTTAACTCTATCGCTTATTTCTTTGTTAAATAAAAGATGTCCGATGACTTGGTTTTCATTTTTAATATAAGGCTGTTGGAACCCTGGATCTTTTATTCTGCATGCTTTATAAGTGAGTGAGTCGAGTGACGTCTCTTTCTTCTTCTTCGCGGACTGCTCAACAGACTCGCATCAGTTTCAGTTTCAGTTTCTATGGAGCTCGTCCTGGAATCTTTACGACTCTGATTCTGACTCGGCTCGGCTGTTCTCTTCTTCTTCTTCCTTCTTCTTTTTGTGGAGTTGCTGTCCCTTTTCAAAGCCAGCTCACCTATGCACCAGTGACTTCTCCAGAAACAGCTAGAGCTAGCTTTAAGAATTAGTTTAGAAAATATGTAGTCGTAGAAAGGATAGTTAAAGAAAAATAATTGAAGTATATAGCTTAAGCAGAACTCTCCTCTCCTTATTTTACCCCCTCCTCCACCCCCCAATATCTTGTTCTCTCCTTACCTTAATTTAACTTTTCCCCTCTCTACTATTTAATCTCATTTCTCTTCCTCCCCCGCTCTGGTCCCCTTCTCCCCCCTCACCCTACTCTATTCTATTCCGTTTTCTCTTCTGCCACACCTGCTCCAGGAATCTTTTCACTACCTTCATTCTTTTCCCCATTTCCCCCATCTTCTGTCCCGAGACCTAACACAAATTTTACACCCTCATCCTCATCCTCTTTTTCCCATTCCCTCTCCCCTACCACCCGTTTCAACTAATTTTCCAACCCATCTCTCTCCTCTGCATACCCCTGGCACTCTGTCACTATGTGTTCTATTGTCTCCTCCCTCCCACCTCACACTGTAGACACTCTTTCACCCCCCCCATTCCACCTCCATGTCCTCCTATTTGTCTCTAATGCTCCTGCCCTAGCCTTAAACAGTAGTTCAGCTCCCCAACTTCCGTCATAGAACTCCTCTTTTCTCGGTCTCCCCTTGCTTCTATATCTTATCAGTGTACTTTTCTTCTCCATATTTCTCTTCCATTCCTGTCTTCCTACTTCCTTCACTCTCGTTCCTATCTCTTTCTCTAGTCTCCTTCCCTGGCCTAGTCCTGCATTACTCCCTACATCTCTCCACTCCTCTCCCACCCTTCTTTGTTTCACTCCTATTTTTTTCAGTTTTCTCTTACACTCTTTTGCCCATCTACTCTTCCCCTCCCCCCATTCATTCACTCTCCTTGGCCACCTATTATCCTTCATCTCCTCCAACCTACTCTTGTACCTCAACTTTGCCTTCGCCACTCTTTCCTCAAACGTACTCCATCCCATCTCCCCTCTCACTGCTTCATTTGCTGGGCACCTTCTTGCTCCTAACCCCATTCTTCCTATTTTATTTTGTCCCGTCTCCAGTCTATTTATTTCTCCCCCTGTACTCCCTCTCACATCCATCCCGTACATTATTCTCGGCACTTCAAAGTCCTTTCACACCTCTCTTACTATTTTATATTTATTTACTCTGGTTTTTGTCACATTCCACAGTTTCCCACTACACTGCTCCACCTTCATCGGCTTCATGATTTTCTCATTCAACTCAAGCAACTTGCCGACTCGGGCAGTCCCGAGTCCCGACCATGCTCCCGACAGTTGGACTCGGACACAGTCCGGAAGACAATTTGGATAGGTGAAAATAAACTGATAGTTAGCATCGCAATTAGTTTAGAATAGAATTAGTTCAGTTAGATTAACATAATGTATACATTTAAGTGTATTTGCGAGTAAATATCTTGGTGTATTACATGAATAACAGTACAGTATTTATAGAAGCCAGAATTTACTCCTTCGAACATTTTACCAAATATCAACAAAACATGTATTATCTTGAAAACAGTTTTAATCATTCCTTTATATAAACAAAATAATGGCATATTAGTATTTGAAAATACAAGTAAATATACTTGTATGTGATTGTTATTTCCACTATATTGCATTTTTACTTGAAATAGATTAGCAAATATTTTGGTTCCATTAATTAGATATTTCATGTGATATATAATAATACATTTGGCCAATTTAGAATGCAAGACATATTTCGCCATTCTTATATATCCAATTAATTTCAAGTAATATTAATATAAATCTACTATTTAAATAAACAACACATATTTTTCTTCTAATTATTAAATAAAATGGCGATATAATCTACAAATATCTACTGAATACCAATTGTGGCGAATTGAATAATGTAACGAATATCTAAATTTCAATTAATTTCGGGGACAGTTGAAACTTGTGGCTTTTCTGATTTATGTTATTGTTTCCGCTCGCATAAGCATTAGTGTGACTCTACATCTGTCTAAGGTTTGTATATCCAGTATTATAAATATGATTGAAATAGGCTAGCCTATGTCGATAGATATTTTCATGGACACTTGTCACTTGATCATTGACTAGGCCTAGATGTAGGTTAGCCCCTAGGGTAGAATTTTACTAGCCTAAAGGGACACGCATTTGACAGGTACCACCACGTATTTATTGGAGATTTAATTTAGGTTTCCACGCCTCCATCAACGATAATGTTCAAGGACACTACATCCGCCTTATTAGAAACAATTTATTAGGGAAAATAGGGACCAATAGACTCGCCATATTTTTCTCATTAGGCTATAGTCCGCATGCAGGAATTTCGTTATCGACACTTGAACAAAATACACCAAAAATCTGTCAAAGATGTCAAATAGTGGGGGTGTGGGGGCGGCAGCCCCCACCCATTATCCATAATACCTGTACTAGGCTAGTAGGATAGGTTAGGTAAGGTTGTTAGGTTAGGCTAATGTCCTTTCAAAGGGGTATAGGCTAGGCTAGTAAACACTAGGAGTCTAGGATAGCCTATACCTGGTCAGAGGTAAGAAGAAGAAGAGTCCTGATGTAGTCTCCTTGAATGTTACCACGATTTTAGTTACTGGACACCTATTTGACAGGTACCGCTAACGACTTAATACATATTTTTTTTTCGGTTTCCACGCATCCAACACCAAGCTACACCCTTTTCTGGTGTACGAAACACTAAAAAAGCAATGGGGACACTTTAATAATGACATGAGACAAAATATATAGACAACTCTGTTGCGTTCGTGGTCCGTGGAAGTAGCGTCGCTTTGTTTACTTTACGCTCGGAGTGACTTCCCGGCGCCTTGGCGGTCGACTTAAAATGGCAAGCTTATAACCAGTTGTTGGGTAAATTTTTTGATCAAGACTTGCGTTATAGGCCGTACGTGGGATACAGGACGGGTTGAGGAGGGGCTCTGCCCCAGTGCCCCCCCCCCCGTGAAGTATAATAATCATCATATATGTTGCCAGCAGGGGGCAAGTAAAACAGCTGGCCATAACCTCGAGCGTCCTGGGTAAACAAACCGCGACGACGGACTCCTGCCGTTTTATTCTCGTCGAAAGACGAAAACCACATTTAAAAAGTTATTATATCGTTTTCAATACTATTACCGGACCAGAAAAAGGTGCAGCTTTGTGTTGGATGCGTGGAAACCGAAAAAAAAATATGATTAAATCCTTAGTGGTGCCTGTCAAATAGGTGTCCAGTAACTAAAATCGTACCAATAAAACATTTAGGCCTAATGTGGTTTTCAACGAGAATAAAGAAGCGTGCTTGGGCCAAAAATTGGGAGTTGACCGCCTCTTTCCATTATCCATCAATAGGCCTAACTTGCCTAAGTATAAGTAAGTAATCTGAAGGGTCAATATACAGGAGAAGCAACAATAGCCTATAGCCTAGGTAGCAAATTTATAATGGTAGTTTTGGGTTCCTATCATCATATGCTTCATTTTCATATATTATTTACTCCCGGCAAAAAAAAAAAAAAATCTTGGGATTTTTTTTTCATTAACCTAACCAAAAAATCTAACCTAACCTAATAGCCCCCAAATACATTTAGGTTAGGTTAGGTTAGGCTTTTTGGTTAGGTTAATGAAACAAAAAAAAATCTCAAGAAAAAAATGAAAAATCCCAGGATTATTTGTTTTGCTTTTCCCGGGGATAGGCCTAAACAGTATATAGAAATGAAGCATATGATGATAGGAACCCAAAACTACCATTAGAAATTTGCTACCTATATTGTTGCGTCTCCTGTATATTTACCATGTGAAGATATTAGATATGGCGTCATTTATTGGGTGAATCGCACTTTTACAGTAGGTGAGGAAAATCGTGGGGATAAATTGGATACATGATGGGTTGAGGGGGAGCGCTGCCCCCCCTTGACTTATTGTCATCCTCATAGGCTATATGTTGTTGTTGTTGTTGTTGTTGTTCCCCAGGCTGTCTGGCCGAACAGCCCCAAGGTCTCGAGCAAGGCCAAGGCCATAAATGAGCGCCCCCACAAAATCCTCCCTGCTTACCACTAACAAAGCCCGGGTGACCGAAGCCACTCCAAGGCAGGGAGCTGAGGAGGGTGCGGAAACGCTCGGGAAACCAAAGCCCCACCCAAGGCCCTGTGCCCCTCAGCAATTATGAAGGGAAAGTTGAGGGGTAAGGGAATAATGTGACGCTTTGGCTCCCAATCTGCCAACTTCTAGGTTGGCAGTAGGGAGGTCAATCCACGGAAAAGACGCCGCCACTTGAGATCTAGAAGATATATAAGTAAAAGGAACAGTCAGAGTAAGCTATGGGTATGGCAGAGATCGCTCAGTTCTCACTCGGATAGACCAGCCCATCACCACATGACTAGAACCCAATCCTCTCAGCATCAGCTAGGAAAGGCCCTAGAAAGCCGCCTTTGGCGGGGGGATAGCTCCCCTATTTCAACTTCTTTCGGGGTTGGACCATAGGCTATATGTTATCTTACCTGGTGGGGCCACATGATCCAGTGTCCAGCCAAAATTCTGACTGGAGGGAGGGGTGTGGCTCAAAACAATAGGCCTAGTCAGGTAGGCCTACGCCAATCTAACATGCAAATTAACAGACTAGAAAATAACGGTAATGGTTGACTGATTTACTGTACTTACACAAGAGTTAGTTTCAAAAGAAATTCATCATCCGTCATGTTTACATACCCGGTAGGTCGATCGCCGCGGTTAAGTTCGCGTCTATTTTGACGTTGATTTTTTAGGTTATTTGCCCCATGCTGGCAATATATATGATGATTACAATATGTCATGGGGGGGTGCAAAGCCTCCCCTCAACATATTGTATCCAACGGCAGTCAAAATAGACGGGAACATGATGGCAAGCGTCTGCCGCTCCGCGTAGTGTAAACAAGGCGAGCGGTATGTCCGAACTCTACGTTCTTGCCCCAGAAAGTTTCAAAGGTACCGGTATGTTTTTCTCTTTTTTTTTTTTTTCCTATCTTCCAACTACTGTACTCTCTCTCGGGCATAGGCTGAGAGCCTGCACACTCAACCGCGGAACACGGTGAGGCCCGTGAGCCCTTGTTCCAGTCTAGGGAGTGAGACATGCGAAGCACCCTAGCTCGAAACAACCCCATAGGGGGGTTGGATGATGGAAGTAGTAGAGCGGAGACGGATAAGGAGAAAGCAGAGGTGCTGGGGAAATACTTTGGGGGGGTACTAACAGTAGAGTCGGATGATACAGTGCCTACTATTCCCATCAAACAGGCACCGGCACTAGAACTAATAGAGTTTTCCCATGCTAGAATAAGAAGGGCTATAGAAAAAATGAACAGAAGTAAGTCCCCGGGACCGGATGGGATACACCCAAGAATCATAAAGGAAGGAGGTGAGATGTTAGTAGAGCCATTGAAAATGTTATTTGAGGTACGGTATCGTTTAATACAGGACAAATCCCGATGGACTGGAGAGAGGCGAACATAACAGCTATATTTAAGAAGGGAAAGAGAAATGACCCAGGAAATTATAGACCAGTCAGTTTGACAAGTGTTGTGTGTAAACTAATGGAAACGGTAATTAGAGAAGGAATAATGGAGCATATGAAATCAAACCAACTTTTCAGTGGGAGACAGTTCGGATTCTTGCCGGGGAGGTCGACGGTACTACAGCTAATTAAGGTGGTAGATGATTGGATGCAAATTCTAGAGGATGGTGATGTAATAGACGTGGTATATTGTGATTTTATGAAGGCCTTCGATAAGGTCCCACATAAAAGGTTAATAGAGAAAGATTAGAAGCTATAATATAAGGGAGAAATGTGTGAAATGGATAGAAGCCTTCCTGAAAGATCGGAGACAGAGGGTGCTGGTGAATGGAATAGGCTCGGGGTGGAGGGAAATTACAGGTGGGGTTCCTCAGGGATCTGTGTTGGGACCACTACTGTTAGTTATATTTATCAACGACTTACCTGAAGTTATAACTAATGGAAGTGAGGTATACCTGTATGCGGATGACACTAAGCTGTATAGAAGAGTGAGGAGTAAGGAAGATGTGGGTTTGCTTCAAGGAGATGTGGAGGGCATGAAGGGATGGTCTGAGCATTTTCATCCAAAAAAATGCAAGTACATGCGGATTGGGACAAGCAAGATAGACAAGGTAGGATACAGTATGTATGAAGCAATGGAGGAAGTGAATGCAGAAAAGGATATAGGAGTAGTGATAGACAATAAGTTAAATTTCTCAGAACATTTACCGGAAAAAATAAACAAAGCCAATAGAATTGTAGGGCTGATAAGGAGGACATTTGTGTCACTTGACGAATAAATCTTCAGGAATCTCTATACAGCGCTGGTTAGGCCGCACCTGGAATATGCAAACCAGGTGTGGGCTCCATATATGGTAAAGGATATAGAAGCAGTGGAGAAAGTGCAGAGGAGAGCTAGCAAGGTAGTACCAACGTTGAAGTACGCGGGCTATGAGCAGAGGTTGAGGACACTGGGGCTTCCGACACTGGCATATAGGAGAAAGAGAGGGGATATGATAGAGACTTTTAAGATAGTGTCAGGAAAGTATGATGAGGATGTGTGTGAAGGTATCTTGATGCGGGAGGGAACAAGAACGAGAGGACACTCAAAGAAAATTTACAAAGAAAGAAATAGGCTTGAGAAGGCAAAGAACTCATTTTGTGATAGAGTGGTAAATGAGTGGAACGCACTGCCCCAGTATGTAGTCGATTCCGAATCAATAAGGGAGTTTGAAAGTAATCTTGATAAAGCATGGGGAAGACAAGATTTGAAGTTTTATTATAAAGCAAAAATACAGAATAGTAAAAATATTGCGTCTGCTACCGCCGCCGCCAACACCGTGAACGACCGCAGCAGTGCAAGTACTGGTACTGAGCTGGATACACAGGCCTAGTTTGCCTTTTTCCAGAGGATCTACTGTAAGAAACTGTAAGAAAATCTCTGAAGCTGCTCCGCCTCTGCGCTTCACCGTCTCACTCTCCAGACTCGGACCCTCACTCTCAGAACGCCACCTATTGAGTAATTAACTCACTAGGCATTGCCCCCCTGTAGCATATTTTGAATATGGGAATATTCATGCAATGCTATTTAATCAGGGAACAATGAGGGTCTGGATATATTTGCCAAACAAAAAGCAAACTTAAAATTTTGGTCGTTCCTGGGTGATTTTCCAAAATATGCATTTAATTTCACAATCTGAGCATTTGATCCTTTAGAAGTTACGTGAGTTTCAGTAGGTAGCTGTAGTAATTCAGCATATAGCTAATCAATTAATACTCGGCTAGTTTATATATTTTTTTGTCCTGTTCTTAAAAAAAAAATACTATTTCATCTTTTATCTTGTAGTGGTAGCCATGGGTGATGAGGTAAGCCTAGTGTTATCCAAGAGTCCCTCCCGTCACAAGCCCCTACGACGCTCCTTATCAGCCCAGCCGGAGGAAAACATACAGTCATCCTCACCATACTCCACCAGAAAAAAGGCTTCCCTCCCTGGTCGCAGCCTCACGCAGTATTTCTCTCGGTAAGCTACTTAGGAAATTAGGAAATGTTATTGAATCCTATTGACTACTATAGGTAGCGCCAGCGAACTTGACAATAATCTTCACCCCTTAACTTCTTATAACTCTAAATTAATGAAAGCAATCGGGCTGACGTTTTTATCATTTGGGTCCACCAGGAAATAGGTGTGGATATTTACAGCCAGTTTGCTCTAGGTCCTTTTGAGTTACAGAGAGGTCAGAGATCATGATAATTGTCAAGTTTGTTGGCGCTACCTATAGGCCTATAGTGGATTAACCCCTTCTGTACCACCGACGTCCTTTCAACTTTATTCTGGCTACTATTAGACGGTTTTATTTAGTTTACAAAGGGCCTCCAGCAGCTATTAACAGACATCGAACTATCTCACTCAACCCTTTTTACTACCACAGATTCTTCTTAACCCGGGAGCTGCGGGGAGACTCTTAAGAGTTCCCCCGGCGCACTGCGGGAAGACTCTTAAGAGTCAGAGAAAATAAAAATCAACTTTTGACATCGAAAAAAAAAAAAAAATTTATATTTTTTTTTTTTTTTTTTTTATTTTTTTTTGGCCCCTGGGCCATGCAAAATCTCAGTCCTCTACCTCCCCTCCTTCCCCACTTTCCTCCTCTCCTTCAGTTATCACCTATTTTCCCTGTTATTCCCTTATTCTGAGGTATATTTTCGTGCTAACATTAGAAATCCGATTGGAGGGTGTGGTCATCACTGATAGCAAGCGAGTGCAAGAGAGAGAGAGAGAGTATCGATCGACTGTGTCTCAGTGGCCTTGGGGGGAAATTGGCGGGAAAGCAGATTGCCTCACCCATACATTATACAACTCGCGGGCTATATCTCCGATTTTGACCATCCAAACGCTGTTTTCACTCGTTTTATTGTTGTTTCAGGTTAATACCTTTATAATCAACCCCTAATAGGCGCATATGGATAAATATTAATGCTATTAATGGCACAATGAATATTTTAGTGACGGAAACACCTCAAATACGTCAGCACAGGGGGACGTTTCCAATTACCCCCATGCGCACTTCAGAGGTTAAGCAGCACACAATGGACTAAATATAGCTAGAATAAAGTTATAAATATGTCGCCGGTACAGAAGAGGTTAATGGGGTGGGAGGGAATATACAGAAAAGGGCTCTTTCCATAGCTACTTGGGAAATTTTTGCTGCTTGACTGGTCTTTTGTGATGATAGTGATTGTAGCGATGGTGATATAATTCTGATACTGTAATTGAGATTTGGCTTAGTTTATTATTGTACGTATGTATATACTCAGGATCATACCCCATTGCTTGGGGTGGCCGACACGAGACAGAGACCGAACAGAAACAATATTTAAAGTTCCTATTCTCAGGGTCCGGGACCACTTTTGCATTCCCTCGCCTGTTTCTCTGTCTCGTCGAGTAGGAGAATTAGGCTATACAAGGGGAGGAGGATTCCTAGCCCCCTGCCCCCAGAAGGAAAAGTAGGACAGTAAAAGAGACAGACAGAAACAGCTAAGGTTGGGTAGAGGATGCCAAACCTCACTGGATAGGACCAGCCCTCACCATAGTTTATTATTAATATATTATTTTATTTATTTGCAGCATCTATATACCGTAAATGGTATAAATTACCTGAAATAGAAGTTATAAATGTGTTTATCACATGGACTTATTGGGTTAGGCCTATATAGCATAGCTGTCCAATGTTCTTTTCATTGTGTGAAAACAAAGTACTGTAGGCTGAAAAGATGCAAGTACGGTATGTCAACATGGAGGGAGCTGCACCAAGGGGCAGGCAGGCCAAGAAAGACCTTACGATCTGATCTTGAAATAAAGAACTGACAAGTGAGGCAGCTCTGAACCGGGCTGCCTGGAGTGCCACCATTAAGAAATGAGACCGGAATCGCACTTCGTGTGGAGCACTTGGTCTTTAAATTTATATACCTGTATGTATGCATGACAGTATGCATGAAAAGTGTATATTTTTAATATATAATGGGATACCGGTATAGTATTGAATTTTTCTTTTTATGCAGGCCAAGTTCCACTGCAAGGGCTGGCTCAGAAGATTGTCAGGTGTACCAAAGAAGATCCTCAGCTACAGGCAACTCAAACAACATGCAGCTGGTACCAGTCTTGGAAGAAGAACACAAGTCATCAAGAAGTTCAAGTTTCCCCAACCCACAGTTTGAACCCACCCCAGGACTCAGAGTGTTTGCCGAATACCAACAAACAATCGCCTACAACTCCGGGAATGATAGAAATCACCACTCAGGAACGATGAAAGTAGGAAACGAACAATTAAGTACAGACGTGGATAAGGACAACAAAAGGCTGTCATCCAGGCATCCTAGAAAGAAACAGAAAGTTTCTGCTGCAACAAGTGAAAAATCTAGCAAAACTGATAATTCTAGATCCTGGAGGTTACTGAAGAAGTTTTGCAAGGTGGTGATGATTCTGTTGATATTAGTTTTTATATCTATCCTAGTAGTGATTGGGCTGTCAACTCTGTTCGTTTATCAGGAGGCCCTGTGCGAAGAAAAGAAGAACTCACTTTTACCCTTGAAAAAATTACAGAATGTACTCTTTGAGAATGTGATTGGACAAGATGTAGCCATTAATATTGTAATGAATGCACTAAAGATGTTCGCCTTAAAGAGACCCGATATCCCCCTCATTCTGTGGCTGGTTGGCAGGACTGGGGGTGGCAAAACGCTCACCATTAACATCATCAAGAACATCTTGTCAAACTCAACACATACGGAGGTGCTCGTGCCGTCGTTCCTTCCCAATGATGTAGAAGGCCTACGAAAAGAGTCTGACAGCCTCTTTCACAGCTTAGACTCGTGTGCTCTTAATCTGGTCATCGTTGATGGGTGGGATCAAGAAAATAATATTCCCCTTACCATTCTTAACAATCTATTAACCAATATCCAAATTCACCGTGATAAAGGATTTAATAAAGGAAGAGTAATTTTTGTCCTAAGTGGCACACGTGGTAGCATGGAGGTCGGTGATTATTACCTTGACCAGCTTAGTAAAGGAAAGCTCAGAGAGGAGTTTACCCCAGAGGACTTTGCTGGTTTGAGTGCAGTTGTTAGTGAAGCTGCAACTTTAACCAGAATTACCAAGCATTATAAACTAGTGCCATTTTTACCCATAGATGTTCCAAGTGTTAGGCTTTGCATCAAGAGGGAGCTAGAGAGATTGAACCGAACAGACGTGACTTTGAATAAGGAAGGATTGAGGAAGATAACAAAAGACGTGTTAAGTCACTTGATGTTTGCCCCTTCCTCCTCTCCTGTGTTTTCCGTCAGTGGGTGTAAACGGATCCACTCCCTCCTCACCATACACCTGGCTGATCGCTATGCCCCTTAACCTCTTCAGTATGATGACACCTTTCTTACTTTTATGTTGGCTTTCCTCCATTATGTTTCTCCTTTAAACATCAGTATCCTATCTCCTTCAGTGTGATATGATAATGCCTTTCTTCCATTTCTGCTGGCTATCATTGGACAAGTTTATTCAATATAGGAAGGAACTGTGGGAGTCAGAGTACAGTACCGGTACTGTACATTGCTTCATAGGGGTCCTTCCTATGATAAGTAAGTTGTCTGGTATTAGGCTACCCAGAATAAAATTAAAATTGTCTATGCATTGAAGGGTTAACCATTTTGACACATTCATTAGCTGACTCCTTCACTCCCAGAAGAGGTAGGACACATATTTTATGTGTTACGGTAATGAGAGACTATGCTTTATGGCAAGTCTAGAAATTGTGACCCCTAGCCTCTGCTATTTCAGGGAGTGCTGGAACATAAAATCTGTAAGTTTTTACATGTATTTCTGATTGTCTCAGCCCAAGTCCATGATGGAGTTATGAGAGGTCTGGACACCTTAACTTATCATAATGAATAGACTTTAGTAACAGCACTAAAATTGCCATTGCATTAATGTTGCCACCTGTCCTAAAGATCACCTGTATACTTTTATAAGTAACGCTGATCACTAACCTCAATTTTTATGACTAGGAATAATAAAATGAAATATAGCTTATAGACATATTTTAGTCCGTTTACTCAACAGATGTCCTATTATCATTTGCTTAACAGATGTGCACATTTTAATCAGTGGCAAATGTAGTGTTGGTAACATCAGTCTTTTCAGTTTTGTTATATGAAAATGACAGAGATATGCTGGTGCCAGTATATATAAGAGTTTTTTCGTTAATGAGTTTTAGTACAGCTTCACAATAATTGTATTAGGCCAATGGTTAATGGTCTAAATTTACATATCACTGCCATAGAGAAGTACGGTACTGTAAATAGTATACATATATGCTAGTCATATACAGGTAATATGGTAGCTAGTAATAATATGACTAATCAACTTATCACTGTACTAATGTTGGAGTTGATTATTTAGTGTCTGGAGCTTTATATTAATACTACCTTACAAAATTGGGAATATTCTTGTTGAAAAGTCATTATATAATCTATGTTTTGGTAGAAATGGTAGACTGAAATTTGTGTAATTATGTACTGGTGATTGAGTAATTATAATGTAAACTATTCCCATAAACAAATCGACCATTAACATACTACTACCCTTGGGAATGGGATAAAAGTTAGAATCAAGGTACAGTACCGGTACCGGTAGTCAAAACATATACAGTACTGTACAACGCCATTTCTATCTATGATTATCGTACTGTAGTCTGTTCATACGACATATCCACACATTATACACAAGGAAGGGTAGTTGGGATAGCTACCCTCTCCTGAATACAAACTAGAGAGTCGAATGGATTGCCTAGATGGAGAATATTCATTCAGGGCCACCCCCTCATTGGTGATCAAAGCGTCTGGCAATAGATAAATAGATCTTGCCCAGGTGGGAAGTAGCTTTTAGTATAAAAATTACAGCATTACAATTGCAGAGGAGCCAGGACTTGTTGCCATTCTGAAATTACCTGCAACTTATGTTTGTAACTCTGGACACCGTAAGAGTGTAGATACTGTATAACATAAGTTTAACATTATAGTTTAACCTAGTTTGATAACCTAATCATAATAAGCCATGACCTTTAAATTAAATAAACCAGTTCTAAGTTGTAGTTTATGATATAGCTCAAACATTCCATTATTGAGTGTGGTCAGTAGTTATCCACACAGTTGGTACTCAGAGCATGGGTAGGGCAATCAGTGGTTGTCTGTAGGTGTGTGTTTACATGGGCAGGGCAGTCAATGGTATCTGCATATGTGTTTGGTTGTATTCTTTAAGTTTGAATAGTAAACCTTTGATTCTGAATAATGCCGTCGCTTCACAGTTATACAATCCCAGGTTCAAATCCCAGCGGTGTGATAAATTAGTGAACATTGTAGTACTGTACTGCTGAATGGCATTACAGTGATAATTCATATTTCCATAGATGAATACAAATGATAATGCTTGTACTGTACTGTACTTTCCAGTTACACTCAAAAGTCTGTCCAACTTTCCCAACGCCACCCTTATTTTCCTCTTTTGTTATAAAAGAAAGAAGTTAACAGAACTGAAAAAGATTTATATATGTATTGAGGACTTTTTTTGTTTCCTTCACCCTAAATTGAAGCTATAGAGACAGGAAATGACTCTTGAGCATGACTGTACTCCAGGTTGCTGTTCATTGCTATCTAAGTTATCCTATTGTGGAATATATTGTACTGGTTGCCATGCCTGATTCACAACCAAAAGGTCCGGGGCATAAGAAATGGACCATCAATTCTAACCTGTGTCAATTTCAGACCTTAGGACCAATTCACTCGAGCATTTTTTTTTCTCCCAGTCCCCGGTGGAGACTGGAGACTGGCGAAATCATTCGAAATGCCCAAATCGCTCATTTTACTTGGAAATTGGAGAAAACCAACATGTTGGTTTTCATGAGTTTCTAATCTCCTGATATTGGCGTATTTTTCCAATCCAAAGGCTTGGTCGCCTCTTCTACAAAACAAAAAACAAATTATGTTCAGTAATTGCATTTGTATTCACCTACCCCAAGGCCCACATAGTCCATGTGTATGCACCAGCCCTTAACCCCACCAACAAGAACATCTATATCCCAAGCACCAGAAGCATTAGGTTTATCTTCGGCTCTTCTTAATTATGTCTGCAAAAGCACAACACATCTGATCTTGTGAAAGACCCAAAGATCCACAAATATCACTACAGCCTGTATGTGAATTGATAGGAAAACGGAAGTAATCGCCAATGGGACACCAGGGACCCACTGTAAAATAAAATAAAATTAAGTACAAATATAGCCGCAACCATACCAAACGCTCTCCTTCGTTCATCGTCCATCTTGTACATGAGCTTGAATCTTCTTTTTCTTGCCGATTCTCCCTCCCTAGTCCCCACCTTTGATTTGGCTCGTCGTGTGATAATTTTTTCCTGGTAGTCGGAAAATGCGCTATCTGTCTCAAGTTTCCACCGGGAACAGGAAAAAAAACGCTTGTGTGAATCGGCCTTGATCTAGTATATACTGAATAGGATGCCGCGGGATTCTCATAAAGGTAATTTTGGGGCTACTATAACAAGAACATGGTATATTTGGCGTGAGATTTTTTGAGGTAAACTAACTACCATACATTAAATATCAGAGTATTAGACAGCGAGTGTTGTCTAATAAACATGCTGAATATCTCCTTTTGGCACAACAAATAATTCAAACCATTATATCCCCATAACAAAACCGTTTGATATGAAGTGTACCACAGATATGTGAATGAATGAATTGGGCACTTCTAACTGGGACCCACCAAAGTGAAACTGGCTGTCTCATCTGAGAATTTGCTGTAGGGTGAGGTGGGGGTGTAACAAACTATTAGTGGATAAAATATTCACCAAAAATCAGGTAACAAACTTTATAGAAAAATAGTTATATCACAATAAACTATGGGTCAAGGCCTATCATGGTGATTTTTACTAATCGTGTAAGTAGTAGTTAAGGTCAACTTATTGAATTTAAAAAAAAGGGTACCCCTTGTTTGGACCATGCCCACCATATGGGGTGGTCCGAACAATGCATGGGAGTGATCGAAACACCACCCTTTTCACTATTAAAATGCATAGTGAGATTGTAAAAACTGGTGATCTCAAATAAAATATATGTTGAAAGTGTCTTTATTGCCAATTTTAGAGCACATTCTCAAGAAAGAAATATTATATTCCATACTGTCACAACTTATGATTTTACCAACATAAAACACCTTACATCCGACATTCTTCCCTTCTTCTAACTCCAGCTCAACACAACCAAGTACTTTTTGCATTATTTGGATTTTGTTTTTTTTTGGTCTTAAACGCCATTTAAATTTGTGGTGTACCGAACAGTTCGGTACGCACCCCATCGGTACACCCCCTTCGTGTCATCAATGTTTACACATGCATGATGCTGAATGAAATGTCTGAATGGAAGCCTTTCTCACCAGATATCATTGCAGCTAAGTACATTTCACTATTAAGCATCACACCACTAGAATCAGCACGTTTTCACAGTCAAGAAGCCTATATTAGAACTCGAAATATTACATCGATCACCTACAAAATAGAAAAACTGACCTGAAAACTCTGTCCGTCGCGATGTATACAATAGTTTCTCCGTCATCCTCAAGCGCTCCGTTTTCTTCTGTTGAGGTGTTGGGGAAACTATTTTATTATTGATAGGGCAGAAATTATGGACACTGTTCGTTTCACCCCCATGTTCGTTACACCCCACCTTCACCCTATTAAAGATTCTACTTATATTTAAAGCCATATCAATATGCCCTTGTGATTGTATTTTATCGTTCTCAAGCAAACCAATTATTCATCACCTCCTAGCACAAGCAGGAGCAAGTTTCGATAGCTTAATTTTTAATAAGCGGTCAAAGAACCGAAGACAGTGGAGCACAAAGACCTCGTCTTTTCATTTGAGGTTATTTTTACACAAATATTTTCACCTATTTTGTGATTGTGTAATAAGAAAATAAATGACTTCTTTATTTGTGAATAGATGAGTTAAAAAAAAAATAATAATTCTTAGTACTGTACTATACATCCTCAGATTAAGAGTGCAAGTTTTATTTGGTTGAACCCTGTATTCGTCCAGTATAAAATTCCCCCATTGCAATGAGAAGTGCTGGAACTGGCCAGGAGTATGGCTAATACCATAGCAACCACTAACCACAATGATGGGGTTTACCCAAGAAAACTGTCCCCTGTCCCCATTGGGGTGGCCGCAATAAAACTTGTCCAAGCAGAACTATCGTTGGTTAGAAAGCAGCCCCTCTCTAGCCCATTAACATTAGGCAGTTTGGGCTCGTCTTCATTTCCAATGAACCAGTTCACTTCTAAATGTGACTGGAGCTATACATTTGTAGAAAAGGCTGAAGCTAAAAATGTTATGCATGTAGTGCTTCAAAGCTTGGTTGCTTTTGTTAGTGATTTAACACTTGTAATAGTAGGAGTCTGTCCTCAGAAACTATGTGTGTATTTTTAAAGTTTGCTTTTGGTGTAGGTGTGTTAAAGGCCAAACATTGTGGCAATACCCTAAACGGAAAACAATGAAATATACTTGAGCCGACCAGGCCAAGTGGGATATCTCTATTAGTCTCATGGTAGAGTATTTGTCTTGTGTGCAGGAGGAACCCAGGTTCAAATCCTGACCTGTGATCGCTCCTCAAAACATATTTTGGGGGGCAAATTTCCGCATCTAACAAAGTTAGCTGCTATGGTAACATTATAAAGAATAGAGTAACATTATTTTTGTGTGTACTGTAAACAAAAAACTAATACATAAACTAGAGGGGGGAACGAGTAAACAAGGGGAATTATTATTATGATTATATGGAGATCGTCAACTCTTTTAATTATCTGGGCAGTGTGTTGAGTAAAGATGGGACTATGGATGAAGAAGTGCGGGAGAGGGTTGTAGGAACGCTGAAAGCAGTAACAAGAAATAGGGTGGTCAGTATGGAAGTGAAGAAGTCCTTGCATGACAGTGTGGCAATCCCGACACTGACTTACGGAAGCGAAGCATGGACGTTTGAGAAGAGACTCAATCAAGAGTGAGCAGTGGAAATGAATTACTTAAGAAGTGCGTGCGGAGTTACATGGAGGGATAGACAGACTAATGAAGAAGTAAGGAGGAGGTGTGGTGTGGAGGTAGATGTGCTGGAAAGTGTGAAAAGGAACAACTTGAGATGGTTCGGCCATATGGAACGTATGGAAAGCGAGAGAATGACTAAGAGGGTGTACGAGAGCGAGGTGGAGGGACAGAGAGGGAGAGGTAGACCGAAGGAGAGGTGGAAGGATGGAGTGAGGAAGTATATGAACGAGGGCGGTGCTGGTTGGGGGGAGGGGCGTTGACTGACTGGGGACAGAGGTGCATGGGGGCGGTTCGTTAGTGGCCACCCCTTCGGGGATCACGGCGTCGGGCAATAGATAGATAGATATGTGCTCCAGCCCCCTAATATGAATACTATACCAAGCAACAGACTTTTCCCGGTAACGGACAAGCCACGGTCCAATTTAGTCCGTAGAATCGAGGTTCCAGTGTATTATCTGGTGTCAACCAGGATTGACTGGACAAGGTATAGTTGTATTGAAGTAATATATTTTATATAATTTTTGTTTGTTAAGGTTTGAAGACATTTCTATGCATATATTGAAACAGTTTACCTTACCATGAGGAAAACAGAGAGAAAGCAGGTACAGTATGCTTGAAAAATATAAGAAATAAGAAATTGGTAAATCAATTAAATATCTGTCTTTCCTTACATAGAGGAAGAGTCTGTATATAATTACAAGTGGGGTACCTCAGGGATCTGTGTTGGGACCACTGCTGTTCGTTATATTTATCAACGACTTACCTGAAGTTATAACTAATGGAAGTGAGGTATACCTGTATGCGGATGACACTAAGCTGTATAGAAGAGTGAGGAGTAAGGAAGATGTGGGTTTGCTTCAAGGAGATGTGGAGGGCATGAGGGGATGGTCTGAGCATTGGTTAATGCCTTTTCATTCAAAAAAATGCAAGTACATGCGGATTGGGACAAGCAAGATAGACAAGGTAGGATACAGTATGTATGAAGCGATGGAGGAAGTGAATGCAGAAAAGGATATAGGAGTAGTAATAGACAATAAGTTAAATTTCTCAGAACATTTAGCGGAAAAGATAAACAAAGCCAATAGAATTGTAGGGCTGATAAGGAGGACATTTGTGTCACTTGACGAATAAATCTTCAGGAATCTCTATACAGCGCTGGTTATAATAATAATATAATAATAATAATAGTTCTTAAAGCTAGCGCATGCTAAGCTAGCTAAGGATAGCTCAATAAGGCCGATTAGGCGTATTTCCATTGGGGTCCTGTACTACTACCCCATCCCTTTGCTCATGAGGGATGGTAACGACTCAGTGCTTGTGAAAAATCTTTAATGCGCCGAGCGTGGGCGCGAACCCGGGCCTTCTGGGTGGAAGTCCGAGACGCTAGTCACTACACCAAGCGAGCCGCTTGGCCGCACCTGGAATATGCGAACCAGGTGTGGGCTCCATATATGGTAAAGGATATAGAAGCAGTGGAAAAAGTGCAGAGGAGAGCTAGCAAGCTAGTACCAACGTTGAAGAACGCGGGCTATGAGCAGAGGTTGAGGACACTGGGACTTCCGACACTGGTATATAGGAGAAAGAGGGGAAATGATAGAGACTTTTAAGATAGTGTCAGGAAAGTATGATGAGGATGTGTGTGAAGGTATCTTCTTGATGCGGGAGGGAACAAGAACGAGAGGACACTAAGAAAATTTACAAAGAAAGAAATAGGCTTGAGAAGGCAAAGAACTCATTTTGTGATAGAGTGGTAAATGAGTGGAACGCACTGCCCCAGTATGTAGTCGATTCCGAATCAATAAGGGAGTTTGAAAGTAATCTTGATAAAGCATGGGGAAGACAAGATTTGAAGTTTGATTATAAAACAAAAATACGGAATAGTAAAAATGTTGCGTCTGCTACCGCCGCCGCCAACACCGTGAACGACCGCAGCAGTGCAAGTACTGGTACCGAGCTGGATACACAGGCCTAGTTTGCCTTTTTCCAGAGGATCTACTGTAAGAAACTGTAAGAATATAATGTGCATGCCTATATGCAGTACATACTGTACTGTACATGCATACAAGTTTGAATTAAAGACCGTTTCTTCCACGGAGAGAGTGGTTACAGTGTCACGTCCTAAATGGTATTACTGTACTGTAGTACCATAAAACTATCTCATAACAGATATGTACGGTACTGTATACTCTCCTCATAATTTATTACAAAAGTTAATGTTTTTGTTCTTGCCAGAATATATTTATTGTTTGTTTTAACTGGATTTTTATTTACAAGCCTAATAATTACTTCTAAAAGTCGAACAGTTAGCTCTAAATAATTTTTGCCTATAATCTAGAGAAAGCCTTCAACAGGGTACCCAGAGAGGTTATGCAGTGGGCCATGGAGGAGTGGTAATAAAGATATATGAGGGCTCTCGAGCATTGGTGAGGGTGAAAGGGGAGCCGAGTGATGAATTCACGAGTTCCGGTCAATGTTAAAGTGCACTGAGCCCTCTCTTGTTTGTCCTAGTCTTGGAGTCGTCAAGGGAATCTGCCTAGGGAGCTGCTTTATGCAGATAACCTGGTGCTGACAGTGCGGCTGAGGCTGAAGCAATGTTCTTAAGGTGGCGGGAGGGAATGGCAGATAAGGGATTAAGAGTGAACGTAGGCAAGACAAAAGTCTTGATAAGCGGCAATGACCGCGGAACTGTGGTTCAGAGTGGTAGTTTCCCTTGCTCTGTCTGTAAAAAGGGGGTTGGGTATAATTCAATTCGGTGTTGCACATGCCAGGGATGGATGCATAAGAGGTGGTTGTTGTTCCCCAAGCTGTCTAACCAAACAGCCCTAAGGTCCCAAGCAAGACCAAGGCCATAACCGAGCACCCCCACAGAACCCTCCCTGCTTACCACTAAGAAAGCCCAGGTGTCCGAAGCCGCTCCCAGGCAAGGAGCTGAGGAGGGTGCGGAAACGCCCAGGACACCCTAGTCCCACCCAAGGCCCTGTGCCCCTCAGCAATTATGAAGGGAAAGTTGAGGGGAAAACGAAAAAAGTAACGCATTGGCTCCCAGTCTGCCAACCTCGAAGTTGGCAGTAGGGAGGTCAATCCACGGAAAAGACGCCGTCACTTGAGATCTAGAAAATATATAAGTAATAGGAAGTCAGAGTAAGCTATGGGTATGGCAGAGAATGCTCAACTCTCACTTAGACCAGCCGATCACCACATGACTAGAACCCAATCCTCTCCGCTATCAGCTAGGAAAGGCCCTAGAAAGCCGCCTTTGGCGGGGGGATAGCTCCCCTATTTCAACCTCTTTCGGGGTTAGGGCCTCTTGTTGCGGGCCTTTATCTTTAAATGTGCCATATATAGGGGTGTCTTGACAGTACCAGATTCACCTGGTAGCGCAGAGTTCGGGGATGTGCACCTGGAATGTGTCAATAAGTTTTGTTACTTGGGTGACACGATTGCTGCTGATGATGGGGCTGCGGTCTGCTCAGTCGCGAGTCAGAAGTACTGTAGATGGAAGAAGTTCAGAGAGATGCTGCCGTTACTGACCATGAAAGGGCTCTCCCTATGACTAAAAAGGACGTTATATAGCGCATTGTGTAAGAAGTGTAGTACAGTAAACCCTCGCTATCTCGGACCTCTAGAAGTCGGAAACCCGCACTACTCGGACTGGCATCGGCCTCTCGGAAAGTTCGCCGTATATCTCGGAAAATTCCGAGATGTAAGGGGAAAACTCCGAGGGCCCACATGGTCTGTCGGACAGGTGTCATATATCTCGGAAAATTCCGAGATCTAAGGGAAAATTCCGAGATCTAAGGCTACAGTGAGGTGGAGAAGGACAGTGAAATGGAGAAGGAAATTGATATTTATAATACAGTAAACTTCCGTTAATCCGAAGGGCAGCGGACCGGCCCTCGTTCGGATTAGTGTTTTTTTCGGATTATCGGACTTTACCCCTATGAACCTGTGTATGACGAAAACATTGAGGCATTAGGCCACCCAAATGACACAATGGTGCACACACATATCATATGTTCATGAAATCACTTCAAAAGTTTACCATTGTCATTGTAGCCTATTACCTACTTCAAAACATTCAGATTAATGGTCAAAGGAATCTGCTGCTATAATCGTCTTCTTCTTCTTCCGTCTACTAGCGAGTTTGTCTTGCTGCTCTTGAAGATCAGATCAGATGTGGTTCGGGAAGTAATGCCTTAACAACGGCACTTCCCTGAGAGGTTCTTCTAATTTTCATTTTGTGATTTTCCTTTTGTGACGTGCTCTGTTATATTATATTGTATTGAAAGCACCCTTGTCTTGTTGTCTTGAAAGCACCCTTGGGACGCTCCGATCACTGAACTATAAATAGTAGCGTATCGGAACGTCCAAAGGTGCGTTTTCAAGCTCAAGACTAATACGTCCAAAGGTGCGTTTTCAAGCTCAAGACTGAATGCGCTTGCAGAAAATGCGGTGCAAGCCAGTAGCGCATCGGAGCGTCCCAAGGATGCGTTCAAGAGCAAAACAAACTCTCTAGCAGACGATGTGGAAGAAGAAGAAGAAGGTGTTTACGTTTATATCAGTAGCTTCCTTTGACCATTAATCTGAATGTTTTGAAGTAGGTAATAGGCTACAATGACAATGGTAAACTTTTAAAGTGAATTCATGAACATATGATATGTGTGTGCTCCATTATGTGTCATTTGAGTGGCCTAATGCCTCAAAAAGGGGACTTTGGGACTTCTTGAAATTCGGACCATCGGGTGAATTCGGATTTGGCCTCAAATTGAAAAATTCGGACTATTGGGAGATTCGAATCATCGGTCGTCGGATTAACGGACTTTTACTGTATATGTCTGCTGGATACTGTACAGGTACTGTAATTTATCTTGAATCTACGTTGTTAGTGATAGGGAAGTCTCCGTTTTCTCAGGTGTCTCGGACTCCCTCTTCCAATTCGGACATTTTCCTCTCTTAAGTCGGACAAAGTCGGACTTCGGACATCTCGGATTTTCGGTCATCTCGGACTGGGTCTCCCCCCAATTAGTCCGAGATAGCGAGGGTTTACTGTAGTAGTTGTTCCCTAGGCTGCCTGGCCGAACAGCCTCGTGTAAGAAGTGTAATGGTGTATGCTAGCGAAAACTGGCCAGTCAAGATGGAAGATATAAATAGGATTGAGCGAAATGAAAGGAGGATGGTTAAATGGATATGTGGTTCTACTATGAGAGACAGAACCCCCAAGTGTGGAACTCAGAGGATGCTTAGGCATTGAGTGTATTAGTGAGGAGATGCATAGGAGTAGTTAAGATGGTATGGACATAAGGAAAGGATGGATGAGAATTGTGTTAAGAAAAGCAAGTCTTCCTCTCTACAGAAGAAATGAGAGGAGAAAGTGGGAAGATGGATCTAGAGAAGGGAGTATAGAGAGATAAACGAGATACAAGATGGAAGAGAGTACTGTATAGAGAATAAAAATTAAGACAACAGAAGTGAGCATTGAGAGAAAGGAAAGGAGGATAGAGACAGCAGGAAAGAATGAAGGGAATTGGAGAACGAGGATAAATAAAGTGGAAGGAAGGACAGATGAACAAAGAAAGTAGGCCAGAGTTAAGAGAAGGGTGAGAGAATCAAGAAAGAATGAGAGAACTTAGAAGGTGGAGTGAGGGAAAATAGGATAGAGATGATAGATAAAAATAGACAAAGGAGGAAATTGGGTAGGGATGATAAAAAGAGTGAAGGGAAGAATAGATAGAAAAGGACATATAAATGGATGAGAGTGAGGTCCGCCTCCCAGAAGGTGTAGAAAGAAGTTATTACAGGGAGTAAGAAGCCTGGCCTAGCTCACAGACTACCGGTGGGCATATCTCCGCTTTCCAGGGCCTGGTGAGTATAATTTTGCTTTCACTTTTTCATGCTTTTACAACATATAGCCTACAGTACATTTATGGAATTAAAAAAATAATGTGAAAGTGGGCCAACACCAGTGAAATCACAGGTGGTTATAACCCGCGATGCTGTCCGGGTAAGTACACGTTTCAAAATACTAATGAACTTATGTGTAATAACTGTTCCTTCATAAATTAAGCATACATTCTTGCCCACAACTAAATTGCACTGCTTTAATCTTGGAAGAAAGTAAACTAATTTCATTGGCACATCCCATCATTTACTGTTTCATCATGCAGAATTTCACATGAGTAAAATGGGAAAATAAAACACCATGAAGTAAAATATTACATTTTTGTAACTTCCGGAAGAATACAGGCTGATTTAGTTAGTGTACTTAAATTATAGTAAAAAATGTTCAAATTGGCTGTGAACTGTACGCCAGCATGACCCCGGACAGTATACAGTAGGCTACTGTAGGTTGATATAGAGACTATAATAACAGAGATTGGCCAACATCTGCCATTTTGGTGCCACTGGTGATATTTTCATCTCTTTATATTCCAATATCTCCATTGTCATTTGGCAATACTGATATGGGATACAGTATATAGTATTATTTGGTCTTTGCGTATGCTTTCTACATGATCAAAAATATATTGAAACTCCATTGTTTTATAATTGAGGCACCAAAATGATGTCCAAAGTAAAAGATGGCCACTCTCTCTTGCTACAGGAACTCTAGTGTGGGATGGTGGAACAGTCGACTGAAAGAAGTGTCCTTACCTTACAACATATTTGTCAGACAATTTCCGTGGCTTTAAATTGCTTAATTAATCCCTTTGCACCGCATCATATACAACCTGACCGTCTGGCAACTTCGGTAGCTTTAACCCTATCTGGTGTGAGGCGGTTCTTTTGGGGCTATATTAGTTTCAACATATTAACCCTCTCACGTTCTTGATGCAATTTTGAGCCTATTAGGGATACTTTAAAGCCTTTGTTACCATCAGGGGTATTTAGAAACCTTTAGTTTAGTTACTTCAACCTCTGCAGTTGTCTTTGAGTTAGCTGTGGGCAGAAAACTAATTTTGGAGAGGTAATTATAAGAGTGAGAGAACTATTTATTATTGCTAATCTGGCAACCACTGCATCATAAAAACGTGAAAGGGTTAAGACATTTCACCTCATTAGTATGGTCACAATTCACTCCATTCAACCTGTCCCAAAGAAGGGGGACTGCTCACAACCCTCTAACTATTGTCCAATTGCTCTCATTTCTTGCATCTCTAAAGTTTTTGAAACTATTCTGAATTCAAAATTTCTTAAGCATTCGTCTTCCCATAATCTACTTTCAGTTCGCCCGTATGGTTTCCTTAAGGACTGCTCTACTGGTGATCTTATTTCTTATCTTACTAACTCTTGGTCATCCTCCTTTCGGAACTTATGCGAGACATTTTCTAATGTGCTAGACATATCAAAAACCTTCGATAGAGTCTGGCACATATCTCTAATCTCCAAACTACCCTCCTACAGTTTCTATCCCTTCATCTGTGCCTTTGTTACTACAGTACTGTAACTTCTTCTCGGGTCGTTCCATAGCTGCGGTTGTGGACGGCTATCACTCACTTCCTCAACCTATCAACTCCGGTGTTCCTCGGGGTTCTGTCCTGTCTCCAGTTCTCTTTCTAATATTGATTAATGATCTTCTCAACTGTACCTCCAGTCCTATCCATTCACATGCTGTTGACTCTACCTTACACTATTCAACTAGTTTTACAGAACGACCCAGCATGCAATCACTAAAAAATTAATGTGATGAGGCCATAGCACACTTCATCTTCTGATATATCAACCATTTCCGATTGGGGCAGAGAAAATCGTGTTACTTTCAATGCTTCCAAAACCCAATTTCTCCATTTATCTACCCATCAAGAACTTCCACGGGTCTATCCCTTACACTCAACCATCTCCATGGGTTCTTCACCCCCACACACTTTCTTGCTCTTTGTAGGGGCAGTGCGGCCATGTATCGAGTTTTATTCACATGTGTGGGAAGGTTCCCCCCATACTGCACTTCTCGGAAGGGTAAAGTCAAAAACATTTTGTCTCATCAACTCACCTCCTCTCACTAATTCCCTACTTTCTTTACACGCCGCAATGTTGCATCTCTCTCACTCTTCTACCGCTATTTCAATAATCAATGTTCTTCATAGCTCTCTCAGTGTATACCCCTACCCTTATGGAGAGTGGGGGTACCGTACCTGCCTTTCAACACACTCCCTCCCCTATTTTGTCAAACTCTCAAACCCAAGATTGAAAAAAAAATCCCAGTCTATTTTCTGCTCAACAAGCAAGCTTTGGAACTCTCTCCCTCAATCTGTCTTTCCCTCATCCTATGACTTAAACTTTTACAAGTTCTGTGTGTCCAGACATTTTGACTCTAACATACCTTGATTTTAGCTCTCTGTCACTCTTTCAACTTTGAGGGAGATACTTGTTACAGACAGCTTTGCATTTTGTCTCCATGCACATAGGGAAAAAAATAAAATCAGGTATCACTTTTTTCTGGGCAAACGATAACGAACCTGCAAGTTAGTAGAAACTGACTTTTGGCCAGGAAATTTTTCTCCCCAAAAATGTTCATATTTAACTTAACCTCTGAAGTGCGCATGGGGGTAATTGGAAACGTCCCCCTGTGCTGACGTATTTGAGGTGTTTCCGTCACTAAAATATTCATTGTGCCATTAATAGCATTAATATTTATCCATATGCGCCTATTATGGGTTGATTATAAAGGTATTAACCTGAAACAACAATAAAACGAGTGAAAACAGCGTTTGGATGGTCAAAATCGGAGATATAGCCCGCGAGTTGTATAATGTATGGGTGAGGCAATCTGCTTTCCCGCCAATTTCCCCCAAGGCCACTGAGACGCAGTCGATCGATACTCTCTCTCTCTCTCTTGCACTCGCTTGCTATCAGTGATGACCACACCCTCCAATCGGATTTCTAATGTTAGCACGAAAATATACCTCAGAATAAGGGAATAACAGGGAAAATAGGTGATAACTGAAGGAGAGGAGGAAAGTGGGGAAGGAGGGGAGGTAGAGGACTGAGATTTTGCATGGCCCAGGGGCCAAAAAAAAATAAAAATAAAAAAAAGAAAATACAAAAAAATTTTTTTCCGATGTCAAAAGTTGATTTTTATTTTCTCTGACTCTTAAGAGTCTTCCCGCAGTGCGCCGGGGGAACTCTTAAGAGTCTCCCCGCAGCTCCCGGGTTAAAGAGGGTCTGAGAGATAATTTTTAATTACGAGGCATTTTTTTAGTCTATGCGACAAACTAAAAATACATTGCTCGAAAATGGCAAAAGCAATCGAACTCCACAATAAAATATCATAATAACCCTCAAGATATTGCACCAGAGTGTTAACATACATACTCGTACATACTGTTTATAAAAATTAACAATTAAATCTCCAACAGTCTTGATACAATCTCAGCCACAAATGCAAGACTCCCGTGGTCAAGTTCAAAGGTAAGAGACCACCCTTGAAGTTAACCAGGTGAGGAACACACTCCAGAAGAGGATCCACTCAAGAAAAATCAATATTTTTTTACAAAAGGTCTAGATAAATACACACATGACGGACATGCATGCACGTGTGAGCCGTGGTCACCCAAACATGCTTTTAAAAAAAGTCCTTTAGCCCATACCATACACAAACTGCTCATCTGACGACTTTTGTAGTGCTAACACCTTCAAGCACACAACAATTTCTATACGACCACATAATTGATATTGATTGTTGAGTGTATTCAGCTTAGGAGGATCTCTGGGAATCAAAGGGGTAAATATTATACAATACTGTACTGTACTGTATTCACTGACCTTCTGACTTCCAAAAGATCCTTCCTAATCTGTATAAAATAATCTAGTAATAAGCAGAATACAAATAAAATGTTATCATCATACTGAAGGGGTTAATGCTACTGTCAAATAATATAATCAACAAGATTGAAAAGTTAACGACTGTCTCAATTAACCCTAAATCTCTTAACACTATCTGCTGCGACATCTTCGGGATACTATGACATTTAGTTTAATTATTATTGAGGGGTTCGATTGCTTTTGCCATTTTCGAGCAATGTATTCTGCCAGTTTCGCCTAAATTGCTGGCTCGTTATCGCTCGTCTGGAACAAATTGACACCTGAATGGGGTGAAGTGTTTTATAATCGCCAAACTAATGAGGTGAAAGATCTTAAAGTCTCCAATATAATGAGTGAAACAGGGAGGGTGCAAAAAGACTGTCTTGCACCAGATAGGATTATTGTACATTGAATAACATTTTCTGGAGATAACTAGAATATGGTCAAACTTAAGCCGGTATCACACGAGAGCTTTTATAGTCAACATTTGATTATCAAAACATTTCTGACATTTCTGGAAGATTCTGCACGGGCATCAGAAACTAGACTGATGGTAGATGAATGTAAGTAACCAAAAATATTTAAATATTGACCTCATAAGCTGCCAGACCAGTGTTGAGGATAAATGTTGCTTGTGTGATACCGTCCTTAGATTTATCTGATTGGAGGGGTTGAATGGACTGCTTGAGCCATTTCCTTGTACTGTAGTAGTTCCGTCAATCTATGGCTTGTATTCTTTAAGGGGGGTGACCTATTTTTTTTCTCTCCTTTTCTCTCTATCTTTGGCTTGTATCCATTCGGCCTATTGTTCTAAGACGTTTATCCCCATACAGGTGTCGATTTTTTCCGCATAATTTAAAAAACAAATTTGACAGTACATGTAGGTTAAATTTGTAAACAAAATTATAGAAAAATTTCTCCGGCAAAGCCGGATTTCTCCACACAATGCTGCCTCGCTATCGCTCCCCAGGAAGAAATCGACACCTGGATGGGGATAAAAGTCTTAAAACAGTAGGCTGAATGAGGCCGAATGGATAAAAGCCAGAGAAAGAGAGAAAAGGAGAGACAAAAAGCAGGTTCCCCCCTTAAACATACCCCTCCATTGTTGCTGGTAGTTACAATTCAATGACTGTACTGTACAGTACTATAGTTTTGGTATATTCCTAGCCAGTCAATATGATAGGCTAGTTGTTGTAATTACCACAAAAATTACTGGAACATTAGTACAGTACTGTACTGTACTTTTCATTGCAATCATTAACTAGCATAGTACAGTACTGTATTGGAACATTAGTACGGTATTTCTCATTGCAATTATAATAACTAGTGTATCATTGACTAGCTAGAATTACGGTAAAACTACAATACAAGTGTACTTCCCATTGACAATGATATGGTTTGTCTCTGAATACTGGCCTACGTGTGTATAATAATATGTTAAACAATATTCCTTAACACCAGTAGCCAGATAAGTAATGTACAGCAACCCAAACATCCAACTGTAACATACTGTAGTAACTTTTGATTATTCTATTATGTCTATTTATCAATACTGTAATAACTTTTGATTATTCTATTATATCTATTTATCAATACTGTATACTGTATACAATACAATAGTAGGCAAAATGTACTGTACAACCTAAAACTAATATTGTGTACTTTTATTTGTACATTTTATTTTGCTAAAGCGTTGTTTCCACATAGTGATTTTGATAAGTTCTTTTGTCTTTATACTGTGTTAGTCCCAGTTTTGGTTTGTTTAATTTGCAAGTTTTACATTATAATTTGTATTGTTACATTCTGTTTTTAAGTTTTCCATTTTTAGGAAGGCATATACAGCAGTTATAATATCATAACTATAATAACTGTAACAACTGGACTTGTGGGTAACTGTATACATGGGCTGGGGTAAGGTATCTTGAGAGCCAACTGTACAAGGCCATTCTCTCAAACTTATCTTAGGTTTTAGTAATTACAAACAAATGTTAAGATACATACACATTTGCATTGGACAGTTTATAGACAGTGGGAACTATGTTAATTATTTACAAAAGTCCATATATAGATATTTGTAAGAGAACCTATAATATATATTGCATTAAAAATAGTTTCTCATGTGGCACCATAATTTGTTTTGTAATAACTAATCCAAATATATTTTGCTGAAAAATTGGCCTACAATAAACAAACAAAAGTAATTTACCATCTCCACCATTTTTGTAATTTAACCCTGTAATCAGATGAGATTTTACATTTCCTTATTGCTACCACCAAAAGATTTTAGGCAGATTAGGAAAAATAAGTTACTGTATTGTCAGAGAGATTCAAAAGCCGTTTCCTTTACCAATTGACAATAAGTCCTTCCTAACGTGGATAAACTCCTCTGAAGGTAGCTGTGATAATGTATTAAACAATTTGATTGAGAGGGTTCATTTTATCACTAGTTACAGCACATTATAACATCTTATATTTTGTATACTCTGTTTATCTAAGTGTACAGTACTGTACTTAACTGTATAATTTTTAGGTCTTGGGAGTAATGAACAGTAAATCCTTTCCATCAGAGGACTTTCATTAGATTTTGCAACAACCAGAATATTTTCAGATTAAATAAGACTCTCAAGGAGTCCAAAAAAAGCACAAATCAAAGAGTAATGCTGACAAAGTATTACCCTCCCATTTCAACCAGAAGTTTTACCTAGTTCATATATTACGGCTTATGAAATTTTGTGAAGTGGGAACTGATCCCTCTCCTCTGTTTAATACTGGGCAAAAGCTCCTCAACTTTTCCCTTCTTATGTCAGTTTCGCCCTAGTTCTTTGTAACAAGTTTGGGAGAGTTGGGCATCAAAATACAACTGGGTCTGCCCAGCTTTAGGCAGTCGTCTTGGAAGTCTGCAGTTCCCTTAAATGGTGCCTTGACTAACAAAGTAAAGTAAGTAGACAGCATTCAGTAGAGTTGGTAACTCACATCTAGGTGTTGATAGACAAGGTGGTCCCTCAGATCATTGGCACCCTGCTCTTAGGTCTTGTAGTGGACCCCCCAACCATGCTACACCCATCATCATAGTTTATGGGAGGGCTTAATGGCTTATACACACACGTATATACAGATACACCTGAATGCTCTACCCACACTCAAACTAATATTGGTATGGGGAAAAGTTTAATCTAACTGAAAGGTTAAAATCGGACTACAACCTTGATCATAACTTATATCCTGAAGTTAAGCAAATTCTCAGCAAGGTTGATTGTAAACTTGTGAACAAAGCAGTCTTTTGAACAATATAAATTTCTTAACACTCACAAAATAATGCCAAATATATTGTATCTCATCAAATCAAATAAGGTTTTAAGCCCTGATTGTTATTACCTTCATGTAAATTGGAAACAGATGCTAATGATAAAACTAATTACTGGTAGTTACAGGTGCTAATGATAAACTCTTATTCGAATTACTGGGAGGTTTATATACACTCATATAATAACAAAACCTGAAGCATACATCAGGTCCCATTGACAAATACAACGTACGGTAAGCACAAGCGAGTATAGGAAAAGTACAGTCTGGATTAAAAGTCCTGGCACAGTCTCCCTTAAAAGTTGTGTCCTTCCTGCATAACTATAACTCGGATAATCTCTCTAGTAAAACAGAAAAGAATGATCTTAACACACATGATTTTTTCAGTATGGTTGAGGAGTATCTTTTCTTAAATCAAGAGGGGAAAGTATATTTAAAGTTGTGAATGTGCGACATGACTGCAGAGTGTGGCTTTATTTTTTCTCTCTAGTTGTACAACAAATATATTTCTTAAAAAGTCAGAGAATAGCTATTATAGTATAGCTTGTTCATTTGTAAAATGTGCGACGTGGGAAGGGATGAGACCATCGAGCATATACTGCTAGAGTGTGAGAAGTATGGGAAGGAAAGGGAAGACATGATAAATGCAGTGAAACATGAAATAGGAGAGGAACGGGTTGGTAGAAATGATGGAATGGGATCCACTACGTATGGTGCTGTTCCTGCTAGGTCTAACCACGCTAGATAGCGGAGTCGTCTCAGTTTTGGTTTGTTTATTTTGCAAGTTTTACATTATAATACCACCACAATAGAAAATGTAAAAGGCTTCCTGGATATAATGTGGTTGAAAAGGAATATGTAGTGGTAACCTAGGCAATCTAGGTGCCATTCCTGGAGACAACCGATCCTAAAGCCACACCTTTGATCCGTTAAGGATGACTCTCACACCAAGACCAAGTGTCCAGGTTTATTATGCTATACTTAGTGAACAAATGTGTTGGAGTTACTCAGGTACACCTTATCACCACCAACTCACAGCATACAGGTAGAGGTTGACAGGCTGTTAAGCAACTTAATGAAACCTGGCAAACCTTAACAGTCAAGATGAAAAGTTGTGGCCTGAATAAGCCACCTGCTGCCAACTAGTGGTAATAAAAGGAAGCTGCTACTGACTTGAAGCTTCACATTTATTAGCAGGCAAGATTGTATTTGTCCATGAGTTGACACACACAGAGAGGCAAACACATGCCTTAGTGCACACCGAAGAGGATTTGGCAGTGTTGTTGCGGGATGAGAGACCTTAACTCACAAGTCTTGTGATGCAACAGCCCTATGCCATGTAGCTGTCACCTTTCCAGGACACACTTATTTAATAGCAGACACACACACACACATACCTTCTTCACTGCTCCGCTATCATGGAGCCTGTGTCATACACCATAGACTGTTTTGATGACAGACACATACCAGTAATAAGAGAACTGTCCTCAAGCAGCCTAAAATAATGTAAATGGCCCTGCATTATTCCTCACCACTATGAAGAAAATTTGGAGCTATAATATAAAAACTTCAAATTCCTCCATATCTTTACACTATTAGAATAGGTGTCCACAATTCCAACCCTCTATTAAACAAGTGCCTCCTGAATGTGGCTTATCTAGCCTACTTGCCATTGAACCCATAGTCTGATTACCACAAAAATACATCCCTCAACTCCTGTGAAATAACCTGGGGACAGCTATGTCAAGTAAACCGTCTATCACTTGAGAGAACACTATAGTGGGTAATAAGAAAATAAAAACAATCTTAAAAATACCTAGTAACTCATACCAAATGGAGGTAAGACAGAGAGGAAGGAAAGTTTTCGGAGCAATGGGTTTATATGGAAGGTGAGAAATCTCGGAATGAAAGCTAAAAGTGCAATGTATCAAGGGATAGTTGTACTAACAGTGATGTATGGGGCCGAGACATGGGCTCTGAAAGCACAAGAGAGAAGAAAGTTGGATGAGATGGAGATGAACTGCTTGAGGAGTATGTGTAGAGTGATGCATAGAGACAGATTGAGGAATGAAGCGGTACAAAGGAGAGTGGGACAGCAGGAACCCTTGTTGGCCAGAGTGGACAGAAGGGTGCTGTGCTGGTATGGACATGTAGAGTGAATGGGAGATGAAAGGCTTACAAAGAGAGTATATGAGTCAGATACAAGGGGAGATAGAGGGATAGGAAGACCTCGGTTGAGATGGAAAGATGGTGTAGTACAAGTGTTGGAACTTGGAAGGTAGAGGGATGACTGTAGAAGAAGCAAGAGAAGTGGTAATGAATAGGAATGAATGGATAATGCTTGTGAATAGATGAGTGATAACGTGGTCGTTGGGAGGGGATCGAGTGCCAGTTGAACTAGATAATAGTCCGTCAGGCGCATGGCCCGGGGAGCCGATGTATTTGAAGGGTCATGCCTGGATTTGAGGTGGGCGGGCTCCACTGCGTGTCTGCCTGCTGAGACCGGAACTTCTCTGGGAGGTTTGGGGTCAGGGGAGTGCTGGAGGCCGTTGGTGATCCTTTGTCTCTGGGTCTTCTCCTGGGCGACCTGGTTGTATGTGACTTTGTATTTTATTTTTTGTTGTGTTGTGTTGTCCCTGTTCGGGCTCTGTCTCGAGTTGTCCACCCCCAGCTATAGGATGTGTGCCTGAGTATATACATACATACACACAACTCATACCAACAGACTCCAATAAAATCTGCTAAATTTGTTTGAGAGATATCAGTAGCGTCTGCATCATGAATGTCTCAAGATTTTCCTGTCAAGTAGAGTAATAAAATACAGTATAAAGTCACCAGCATATAAGTAGTGTCTGTATGATAAGTGTTTGAGCGTTTCCAAGCAAATAGAGTAATAAGATATAAAGTTGCCAGTTATATCATGAGTGTCTCGAGCTTTTCTTATAAATTAGAGCATACTGTAAACTACAGTAGATCTGGACTGGACACGAAAATGGAACTTTGCAGTATGGGACCCAAAATCGGAGAACGAAACCCCAAGTTCGAACCTCAAAACTGTGAAAATATCCCATTTTCGCGGTTTCGAAGTTCGAACTTGGGGGTTCGTTCTCCGATTTTGGGTCCCTTACTACAAAGTTCCATTTTTGTGTCCCGTCCAGATCTACTGTAGTCTATGATTAGAGTAATAAAATATATAGTCGCCAGCATATCAGGAGTGTCACAAGCTTCTTCCAAGTAGATTAACACAATAGTCATCAGCATATCGCCAGCATGTGTATTGTAATTGCCTCGAGCCTTTCCTGTTAAGTAGGGTAACGAAATATATAGTCCTCAGGTAAACTATTGGCCTCTGTCATGTACATACTAAAAGACAGATGAAGCACTGGACTCGTTGACTACCTTATATTTACAGATCTAGGCACACTTTGGTTCCGGATTCTTCAGTTAGTTGCCGTTAACCCATTCAGTATGGGTGATGTCCTTTTCACTTTATTCTGGTTACTGTTGACCCCTAATGTACTGTAAGGTACAGTAATAAAAGTACCCCCCAGTCCCAAGCAATGTGGCCAAAATGGCAAGATAGAACAACCTCCCACCTCAAAAGATGAAGGAATACTGGCTCTCCCAGCCTGCAGAGGCTTGAATTTAAGCTAAGAAGTGTTGCCAACTCTAGAGCAGTGCTCAAACGGTCGTGGTACCAGGCACTGCCTGATACTGGCAGTTACAAGGAAAGTACATTACTGACGGCTCCCTGCAATCGCTGGGACTGGGGGAGTGATTTATCTACTGACGGCTTCCTGCCGTCGCTGGTACAGAACGGGTTAAATTATTATATTTAACACAGGAAGGACCTCTAGCAATGAAAAGGTAACTATCTTAATTAACTCTTTAACAACCATAGGTTCCTGCTAAATTGAATAATTGTTTTGTGATAGCCATTATAAACTTAAGAAGTTTTCATCACACTGAAGGGGTTAAAAGAATAATAAATAAAATGAAAACAAATAATAAAAACAATATAAACTCAGATGGCAGTGCATCAGGTGAACACAAACTCCCAGAAATATCATAGTCAGTATGAAAGGAAAACCTTTTTGCATACACAGTGTAGCCTACAGGACATTAAAACATTGTGAACAGACAACCCTACAGTCTAAACACAAAATCAATATACTGTATAGATATTCCTCATTATAAGTAGTTGCAATATTACTGTGTTCAGTAATATGGGAACATATTTTACTTAAAGTTGTTTTTTATCATTATTTAGTTGTAAATAAGAAATAATATAGTGCAAAATTGCAATAAAATGTACAGAAACAATTGCTTCATTAAAGGTTGCTTCATTTACAGCCTTGTTTCTCAGGAATATGCATTAATATTGCCAGCAGTATTAACACTACAGTACTGTACTATAATTATTACTATTACGCTTTGTCTACAATAGCATTGTATTAGGATGGTCGAGTTAATTTGGGTGATTTTTATCTTCAAAAACACACTACTGTACACTGTACCACTATCTGTACTTAAAATTATGTACAGTAATATACATATAATACAGTTTTCATGTAAAATGATGTACCTGTCTACACATCTTGGTAATACTGTACCTACATATAATTCATGTACAATACTGTAGTTTGTTTCATAGGATGGTTATTTTTAGGACAAGCAGTTATATTAATGCAGTGGCAACTTTAGTTTTGTTTGTTTCTGTACTTTACTATCTGTCGAGAAATGTTGCCTCTGAAAGCACTACAACCTGAACAAGAGGGAATGCCCAATTTTCCACTTTAATTAAAGGTGAATTCCAGGGGTGAAACCTATTCAAACTACAATGTCCATTGGGAACTGCTTGGTTTTAGGGATATGATGCTGAAGAACTTTCATCAATGTGTCTCACAACATAAAAATATAGCCATTCTATCTTATTTTATGTGGCGAGAACTGGCATGTTTACCATAACGTCACGGATGTCAATGGCGGGAACACTCTACATCGGAAATGGGTGAATCTGTGGTCTTTTTGATGTGAGAAACTCTTATAAATTGTATGCATGTGTACAGATCAACATTTGGCTTCACCACTGTCTGGTCAAGGGACTGTGATATATAAATTTAATAGAAAACGATACTTTCATTCCTTGGATCGACCTCCCTTATGTTTATAGCCCAGGCTAAACACTCAAAAACACTGCCTGTATGATTATTGTTGGTGAGATGGGATAATTTCTTGATGTGCACCACATCTTCAGGACCTTGTTAGATCTTTTACAGAGCTTGAGTATTGAATTGAAAGGTATACCGGTAAATGAAGAAAAGCAGATCTGACAGTCCCAGCGCGTGTGCAATGTTTACAGCCTACCTCTGAGCTGTAACTCTCCCAACTGATGGCCGAGGATGCCAACAATGTTTTAGATTTGTATTTTTTCTGGCGTTTAATGGAATTATATCGATATTGCCCATATATACTGTATATATATTACACTATATTAATGACAAATTATGACCCTGCATTAAAGTTAGTTTTTTTTCTTCACTCCTGGAGTTCACCTTTAAAAGATAGAACATAAAGGTAAAAAATAAGTTAAGAGTAACCTGTGAGGTATGGTTAATTAAGACCATTCTGATAAGAGCCATCCCACCACATTGAACAAATTTACTAACCTTGATATATATTGGCACATGTATTAGATGTACTGTGTCTGTATATAGCTTAACAGATAATACCCTATGATGATTGCATTAAACAGTATCTACCAGTAACTAAATCAAGCCTCTTCATTGTGTATGAATCATAAAATAACTAGCACTATAATATGAGTTAGGATTAGAGTAGCTAATTATATCACAATTCAGTCAATCATACCTAGAATTAATCTGATAAAAAATTAGAGTTAATTTTTAAATTCTGAATGATTATCATGGTCGTACAGACGAAAGTTGCAGTACAGGCGAGTTTTCACCTTATGTAAATTTCACCATTTGCTCATCTCTCTGAATCAGTTGCTCATTTTGCATCCAGTTCAACTTGTCCTGTGACGATATCTCTAAGTGGAAAGTTAATAGAAAACACAGATTTATCTAGTTAGAAATATTGGTAGGGCTTTATTTAGGCCAGTTGAATATTTGTTCAGTGAGGGGAAAAATGGATCAGATAATTGAGTTTTTACATGAATTCAGACTTGACATTTTGTGCTTTACTGAGACCTGGCAGTATGAATTCTTATGTTCTCTCCACCAACCAACTCTACTCCTAAAATCGATTAATGAAATTAACAGACACATGTGGCAGTCCGGGGATTCGAACCTAGGATGCTCACACCGAAAATCAACACACTATGCAGTGCACCACGAAAACAGTTTATTACAATGATGTCATTCATAGTGCTCTGCCTGAGACACATTCTTTATCAAGTGTCCCCAGGCTTTGTGCAGATCATCCAGGTGGTGGTGTGGCAGTTATCTACAGTACTCTATTTTCAGACAAACTGTGACTTTGTCACACTTTCTTTTGAACTCTTGGAAGTGGTACTAAACCTTCACCGGCAAACCCTGAGAATTGTGGTTGTTTATCGACCTGGCCATCAAGGTACTGATGGAAGTTTCATGGAAAAGTTTAGTCAGTTTCTTGAAACAATTTCAGCTAAACCAGGGGGATTAGTTGTTTGTGGTGACTGCAACTACTGGATTGACAACCTTCAACTGAAATAGTTTTCTTGCGAGTTCCTTAAACTCGCAAGAAAACGTCAAAAACTAAATAATTTTTTCTTATCACTCCATCCAGTGGATGGGAAAAAAGCTTTATGTTACATTGGATCTTATAAATGTATCTAAAAAGATGGAAGTTGCTGGACTTTCCCGGATAAAGTCCGGGAACGTGTAAACCGCCCAGACTATTAGGGTTCCCGGACTTTCGCGGTTCCCGGGCCGGGCGTTCCCCCTTATAGTCCGGGAAATGGAGGGTTGAGTGTATAGTAAACAAAATTAATACCCAAGACCTGCATAGCCAATAATCATGGAAAAAAGTCATATGGGCACCTCCGTCAATTCTGGGAGGGTCCTGTGAGCCAACTCACCATCATCCAATGCAACACCTTCGTCAATCCAAGCAAGGGACATGTAGATTTTTTTTTTTTTTTTTTTAAGAGACAATGAACGGAGGAAGGAAAAACACAGATAAAACAAAAAGGTCCATGTGCCTAAAGGCATCCTCCATTCATAAAATGTTTGTAACAACTGGATTTAAACATTTGTTGATTGTAAGTTTGTGGAAAGCAATTCGAGGGAAGTGAATTCCAAAGAGTAGTAGCTCTGGGGATAAATGAATTCTGATAAGCAGAAGTTCTGCATTGTGGAGGAGAAAGTGTAAATTCATGGGCGCTCTCAGCTGCCCTAGTTCTACGGGGAAAGATGTGGAGAGGCGGCACAATTGAAGCAAGTTCCTCGGAACAATTGCTGTGAAAATATCTGTAGAATAATGCAAGGGATGCAACGTTTCTTCGTATGGCTAATGTAGGAAGGTCCTGTGTGATTGCAGGGTTATTGATTAATCTAATAGCTTTATTTTGAATTTTGTCCAACTGCCTCAATGCAACCACTCCACTTCCACCCCACAGAGGTGAACAGTAATCCATCTGAGAGCGCACATGACTTTTATATATTACGGCCAACTGCTCGTCAGTGAAGAATTCTCGAACTCTGTACAGGAGTCCCAGTTTTTTAGAGGCATTCTTAGCAATGCTTCTAACATAATGTGTCCAGCTCAAGTTAGTAGTTAATGTTACACCGAGAATGTCAATACTAGGGGAAGTGGGAATATTTACATCATTAAAAAATATATGGGAGTCAGTGAGATTCTGTCGGTTAGAAAATTGAATGTACTTGGTTTTCTGTGCATTAAAGGAAACTAGATTCTCTTGTCCCCATTCATTAATTCTAGAAATAAAAAATTAACCCCTTCTATACCGGTTACGTCTTTTGTATTTGATTTCTGCTACATTTAGGTGATTTTATGTAGCTTAGGAAGGATATATGGTAGCTAAAAGGATTAACCCTCCAGCCCCGGCTATGTATTATATATATATTCCTCGAAACCCGGGTGTTTTGGCCGAAAAACGTCTAGGCTAGGCTACCGTATATTCGTTAATCAGACTGCTTCCCGCATTCCCGCGCATCCCCAAGCGTAGCTGTGTTATTTACCTGTAGAATGGCATTAAGTAGAGCTCTCTAAGTCAACTGGTTGAGCTGTGATGATGATTTCATTGGAGATAACTTTATGGCCAAAACAGCCACTTTACACCACTTTTCGATACTTAACAACAACATACAGGCACACACGAACAAGCGACGCTCTCCTTCTTGTGGCCGGAGATGCGGGGCGTCGGTCCAGCCGGCTGTTGTTTACATGCGTCGGACCGACGCCTCGCACACTAAGATCACAGGCTTTCAACCACTGGGCGTTCAAGAGGCCTTCCGGGTACCTGTTATATTTACCTAATTTACCTAATTTACCTAATTTACCTAATTGTAGTTTACAGGAGTTGAGCTAAGCTCGTGTTGTCCCGTCTCTCAGTCTACTTTTTATCCAATTTTTTCTTGAAAATATGGATGTTCCCTGCCCCTACCACCTCCTCCTCCAGCCCATTCCATTTGTCAATACATCTATAGGGGAAGCTAAACTTCCTGATATCGTTCTTGCAGGTAGGTCTTTTTACTTTGTAGCTGTGGCCTCTAGTTATTCCTGTATCCATAATTAATATATCCTCCCTATCCAGCCTCTCCAGCCCCCGGGTACATTTGTACATCATTATCATGTCTCCCCTCTCTCTCCTCTCTTTTAGACTCGGTAGATTTAATTTGTCTAGCCTCCCTTCATATGGCAGTTCTCTGAGACTTGGAACCAATCTAGTGACTGCTCTCTGGATTCTTTCTAACTTGTGAATATGCTTCTTTAGATGCGGGGACCACACCACTGCTGCATACTCCAATCTTGGTCTAATCATACTCTTCATAATTTTCGCTACCATGGTCTCATCCAAATAGTTCAGAGCAACTTTCATATTCCCGGCCATTGCATACATTCCGCTAAAGAGCTTGTTAATATGTTTCTCTGGCGACAAATTATCTTGTATAATCAACCCTAAATCTTTTTCTTTTTCGGCCTTGCTAATTTTATTATCTCCCATCCTGTACTCCCAATTTGGTCTATTCACACTTCTTCCCATATTTAACACATGACATTTACTTATATTAAATTTCATTTTCCACTTGGTGCTCCATTCGTATATTTTATCTAAATCCCCTTGCAGCTCCTCACAACTACTTTTATTTGTTATTTGTCTCATAATTTTTACGTCATCTGCAAACATTGACATGTAAGAGTTTATGCCTATCGGCAGGTCATTCACGTACATAAGGAACATGAGAGGTGCCAACACAGATCCCTGCGGCACACCACTCTCAACTTTCCGCCACGATGAGTAAGTTCCTCTAATGTTGGTCCTCATTTCCCTATCTGTTAAATAGCTCTCCATCCATTTCAGCAAACTCCCCCTGACACATCCTAGCGTCTCAAGCTTAGATAACAATCTCTTATGTGGTACCTTATCGAATGCTTTGGAAAGGTCTAAGTAGACGCAGTCCACCCATCCGCCTCTTTCTTGGAGTACATCTATCACCCTACTGTAATAACATAGCAAACTGGTAACACAAGATGTCCCTTCTCTGAATCCAAATTGCTTTGGGGTTATTATTTTCTTTCTCTCCAACATTTTCATCCATCTCTTCCTAATTAGCTTTTCACAAATCTTGCATACAATACTAGTAAGTGAAACTGGTCTATAGTTTAGAGGGTCCTCAGGGTTTCCATTCTTGTATATCGGAATGATATTAGCTCTTTTCCATTCAACAGGAACCTGTCCTTTATCTAAGGAAGCTTGAATTATGTCCCTCACTGGCTCCACTAATTGCTCTGCACACTCCTTTAAAACCCAGGCAGACACTTCATCCGGTCCCATAGCTTTCCTTACTTCAAGTCCTCTCATCGCAGATAACAGCTCATCTCTAGTTATTTCAATCTTACTAAGACCACTCTCCAGTACTCCCGCCTGTGGTTCGTCAAAACCTTCCTCTCTAGTAAAAACTGACCCCAATTTGTTATTCATTACCTCACACATGTCCGATACATTTTCATACGTCCTAGCATCAACTCCTAATTTAGTAATTTGTTTCTTTACCTTCAACTTACTGTTTATATATTTATAAAATAATCTAGGGTCACTTTCACATTTATTTACTATGTTCTTCTCATAGTTCATTTTAACTTGCCTAATTATGTTAACATATCTATTCCTCTCCTGTTTATATTTATTCCGATTACTCTCAGTGTTCCTTCTTCTTAATCTAGCCCAAGCTGCATCACGCCTACCCAAAGCTCTTTTGCATTTCAAATTAAACCAATCTTTCTGCTTAGTAAAATTTCCAGTTTTATATCTTGGGACAAACATATTGGTTCCTACTCTATAAATTTCGAGGAATCTACTATATTTACCTTGTACGTCCCGTTCCTTCAAAATAAGATCCCAATCTACTCCCTCTAAATATCTTTTCAAGGATACATAATCAGCTTTACTATAATTTAATCTGTCATTTATGTAGCTATTGTCTAATCTATTGGCATTACTCGAGGTCAACTTCCATTTTAGTAATAGGTGATCACTTTTACCTACAGGACATAGATAGTTTATATCACTAATTTCGTGAGGATCTTTTGTAAAAATCAGATCGAGTTTAGAAGGTTCGTTATTACCCCTCATTCTTGTATTTTCCTTCACATGTTGTGTAAGTACATTTTCCGTAACCAACTCCACTAGCCGACTTCCCCAAGATCTCTGATTTGGCCCTGCATCTCCCGATTCCCAATCAACCTCACTACAGTTGAAATCTCCTACCAAGATCAATCGATTCTTCCTTAAAAGCAATCTTCTCAACGACTGAATCATATCCTCTACCATCTCCTCAAACTCCAACTCCCTCCATGCTCTGGTCTTTGGTGGCATGTAAGCTACTGCTATGTCTAGCTTTTTTCCTTCTATATCATTGAGTTCAACTGCCATTATTTCTGCCTTGTCATTATTTAACTCCACGTGCTTTGCTGTCATAGGGTTCTTAACTAATACTGCCACTCCACCTCCCCTTTTACCCTTTCTATCATTTCTCCATATATTATATCCTTCACTAAACACTATGTTGCTGTCAAAGTCCTGGTTCAGCTTTGTCTCTGTCAAACAGACTATCTGTGGTTGATCTTTTCTTAATATATTATCTAACTCTACCTTTTTACTGTTTATTCCATCTATATTAGTGTAGTAGCACAGTATATTTGAATCCACCTCCTTGTTTCTCTTCCCTCTCTGCCTCCTACCAGGTTCACCTCCTCCTCCTCCATCCCTTCCCTGACCCAGTTCCACCTCCCCCACTAATTCTATTCTCCTCCCCCCTCTCTCTCCCTCTGTTCCACCCTCTCCACCACATCCTGGCTCTCTCTCCGGTCCCCTGCTCCCTGCATTATCTCTCGCTCCGTCTCCTTGCTTTGACTTCGTACTTGTCTCTCTGTCTCTTTCCCTATCACTCCTCTTACTTTCGGTTCTTGGTGGCTCCTGATGTACCACTTCCTTACTTGCCCTTCCCTTATTCTCCAAAAAAATTCTTCTTTTGCTCTTCAGACAACTTTCCATTCTCTTCATCAGCCTTAGCTTGGAGTTCCCTTAACTGTTCTCGTTCTTCTACACTTAGGTCCTTTTTTACCCTTATATGATTCAGCTCTGTCGAATTTAATTTCCAGCTCACATTGGCTACTGCTTCTGCTGTTGATCTAAACTTTAGTTCCACTCTTAGTGGCCTCATCTCGCCCTTCTTATATATTCCTAACCTTCTCACCTCCTCCAGTTCTTTTACCCATCCATAACCCTCGTCTAAGTAATCCAGTATCCCCTTGACTTTCACAACATCCCTTTCCTTTCTTACCTTCATATCTGCCAGGTGCTCTTCCACATCTCCAAAGATTACTACACACTTACCTCTATCTATTGTCTCTCTCACTACCTTCTCTTTCTTCTTTAAAACTTGCACTACATTTTTTTCAAACTCTTTCTTTTCCTTTTCTCTCTCTTCCTTCTGCTCCTTCACAATTTCTTCAAGGGCTACCATCGTGGCACTCTCTACCCTTGTCCACTCATTTTTTACCTCACTAATTCCTTTTACTTCCTCACTCAGGTGGCCCTCATATTCCTTAAGCTGAGCCTTGAGTGCCACATTTTCCGACGCTAACTCGTCTACTCTGGCCATCACTGCCTCTAGGCTGTCACTTACTGGCCTAGGCCTATCCACCCCGCTAGTAACGCCACACATATCGGACAAAACTTCTACTTTAGCCCCTAACTCCTTCCTCCAATTTTCCATCACTCCCCTCCATCTCACAAGACCCATTAATTGTTTTTTCATACTTGCCAACTGATCATCCTTGTCCTCGGTGATAAAACCTTCAAATTCATAATCCTCCTCATCCCCAGCTAGGCTTTCACGCCTTCCCGCCATCGCGAGGTGGTCGTCTGCCAGCCTAAAAACAACAATCGCCCCACTATCCCATCTCACTCCAGGAACTGTTTTACTTAATCCATATTTTCAATTACTTGGAATATCCAATTAAATCTGAATTGCTCATAAAACACCTAATTACTTATTGAAATGCACATATAAATTTCCGGGACAACACTTAGACACTCCTATCAACTTCACACAAGGTAACTCATTATCGGGGAGCAGCTGCGAGGTGTTGACAGCTCGGAGGTCGGCGGAGGTATATGCTTTTTTATGGGCGTTCAAGAGCCCTTCCATGGTGAGAGGGTTAATAGAGATAGTCTGTAGCTATTCAATTGATCCACGTCCTTCCTAAGTTGAATAAAATTGTCTAATAGTAGCCAAAATAAAGTAAAAAGGACGTCGTCGGTACGAAAGGGGTTAAAATATTGGAATATCCTATATCATATTGCCTTTGAACAAATTAGCAAAAGTTAGATGGCTATATGATCCAGATATCAATATATAACTGTAACATGAAGTATATAAATATCCAATCTAAATTTGTTTATGAATATTTTAAAATTATCTAGCTACAGGCAATAATTAACTAGCTAGTACTGGTACAATACTATTATTACAACTATAATAATTGGAAACTTTCATTTTGGGTTATTTTGTGATCACCTTAATGAATGTACAGAGCAACTTAATTGATTGATGTGCATTCAATAGCAGAGAAACCATCACAGATACCCCAAATATCTAGCTGTTTAATAAAAACTGCATTATCTTAATTTAAACTTGCCATTTCCATTACCGCGTTCATTTTTGTTTAGTACAGTAAGTAGTTTAACCAAACATGAGTTCCAGAACAAAACTTTTATAGGGCTGGCCAAAAAGATTAGGCAAGGATCACAATGGTTCAGGTCTAAGGAATAACTATAAAAACCATGGCGAGTTGTAAACAAAAATACACTGTTTAGTAAAATAACTTGCAGCTGCAGTCAGGTCAGGGGTTGTATCAGGGACAACAGCTAAGAAATTTAATATTTTGGCCGCTACTGTAATGTAGTCGAGGAGAAACTGTTGGATCAGAAGCCATCAACCACTAAGCCGCTAAGAGGGCCTGACAGCGTGGCTTATGATACAGGTCGCTAAAGGACAAAAGGGAAGTGACAGTATAAGAAAAAGAAAAGCCAGGAAAAAAAATCGAAACATTGTGACGAGAGTGAAGAGAGCACAAGAAGACATAACTGGGTGAAGGGAAATGGAAAAAAAATAATAGTGAAGATACTTAAAATTGAACAAAGAGAAAATAGGGCAGTTAAGAACCTTAATTCCCTGCTTCAAGAGTTTCCTTGCCACATTACGGCAGCCTTCTTGAGTGAATCTATCACCATAAATTATTATAGGGAAGGGAGAGGTTATTATAAGGATATGTATGTTACTAGAGCTGCGTATTGTGTTCAACAAGTGAGTAATCGAGCACTTAGTTCAGTAAGGAGATTTTGTATTCTATGGACCACCTCGGTCTCCCAAGCTTGCGTAGAAGTTCCCCATTAACAAACCAAAATAGACAAAGCTGCTGAGTGGACATTAGACCATAGTTTTAAATATGGAATATGGCTTACCTTCCCCTACCCCAGTTGAAAGTATAAGATTTTGATAAGTTCTTTTGCCTTTATATTGTATCGTCCCCGTTTTGGTTTGTTTATTTTGCAAGTTTTACATTATAATTTACTCGAGGCATGTTACTAGTTCCCAGTAGAGTCGAGTGAGCTATTTATTAGTACAGTAGTTAACCTTATGTAAATGCTTCAATTAACCATGAGTAACTCATTACAAACTCCTGACTTACTTGAAGCTAGAGGAGCTGTTTATATGATGCTAGCTAAGAATTATTTGCTAGCCAGCCACTAGTCCTTGCTGGTAATATGCCTTGTGTAACCCCATCATAACATAGGGAAGGAGAGAACAAGCCTAGCATGTTAGCCACCTTGCAAAGATTTGTATTTTGATTTGCATTATGCTTACACAGTCAAGTAATGGAGACAGTGGTAAGGACAGAGCTTTTGAAATCTGGACGGACTCTACCTTTCTTTTTCAAACAAATTCTGTAAGACCGAGGTACAAGATTGAAAGATAAATGTGCGAATAACCATATTTAGTCTACACATACCTTACTCTTTCAGACGAAGACTGATAGACTGAGGTAAAAGTCTGGACACCTAGGCTTGGATACTCATAGATGCCACAAGTTAAAGTAAGGTGAGAGGCATAACAAACCAACGAATTAACAGTTTATTCTTGCCCATGATGTCATAATTTATATATACTCAGAAGGGCTTGTTTTGAGTATTAATGGTGCTAGAATTATGATTATGGCATTTAAGACATGATGGTAACAGGGAGATAAGGAGCCATAAATGTTCTGAGTATCCGGCCCCTGATATCCAGGTTGGATATTAGTAATATTGTTCTTATTGGACATTGCTTTTTTTTATTGTTTTTTTGACAAAGTACATCTCCACCGCACATCAAGCTGCCTCAGTACGGCCTCTGTGGATCCCCAATCAAACGGAACGATTGTCTATTATTTATTTTTTCATTAGTTTAACAAAACCAGAAGAGCTCCATATTAGAACTCTTTTAGGGTTGACCTGAACGATTGTAGAATTACTGAAAAAATTATAACAAATTGCTTACCAAATGATAGCACAACATACCAGTATCCAGATTGTCAATGATCAGACAAGGTTGTGAACGTTCTGTGCAAGTCAGGTACCACACGAGCACTTTATCCCTCAACTTTAACTGTCAACACTGATCTGGCAGCTTGTGAGGTACCGTACACTTTTAAAATAATTGTCACCAAAATTAATCTATCTTCAGTCTAGTTTCCGATACCAGTGCAATAGATCCTAGAAATGTTGCCAGAAATTTGTTAACGGTAGAAAGATGACAATACCAATTATTATCATGTGATACTCCCCTAACTCATAATATTCTCATATCTAATTATTAATCCCTCCAAACAGATGAACATTTCTTTGCTACTGCCACATAATTTTACACAGTTTAGGAAGGACCACTGTAAATCAATAGGGTTAAAGAATAAAGTAACCTTAATATTCTGACAGGTTCTTCCTAAGTTGAATATAATCATTTGCAGGTAGCCAGAATAAAACAAACAATCAGGGTCATCTCATTGAAAGGGTTAATATCTTTCACACATATTAAAAAGTTGTAATACTCTAATGATACAAAATTGTTAAAAGCAGCTACTATATAATGTATTACTAAAGGAAAATGCAACAGTATTAAACATATATGGCTCTTCCTTAAAAATATCCTAATGATACATATATATATAGAAATATCCTAATGATACATATATATATAGAAATATCCTAATGATACATATATATATAGAAATATCCTAATGATACATATATATATAGAAATATCCTAATGATACATATATATATAGAAATATCCTAATGATACATATATATATATAGAAATATCCTAATGATACATATATATATAGAAATATCCTAATGATACATATATATATAGAAATATCCTAATGATACATATATATATAGAAATATCCTAATGATACATATATATATAGAAATATCCTAATGATACATATATATATAGAAATATCCTAATGATACATATATATATAGAAATATCCTAATGATACATATATATATAGAAATATCCTAATGATACATATATATATAGAAATATCCTAATGATACATATATATATAGAAATATCCTAATGATACATATATATATAGAAAATCCTAATGATACATATATATATAGAAATATCCTAATGATACATATATAGAAATATCCTAATGATACATATATATATAGATATATCCTAATGATACATATATATATAGAAATATCCTAATGATACATATATATATAGAAATATCCTAATGATACATATATATATAGAAATATCCTAATGATACATATATATATAGAAATATCCTAATGATACATATATATATAGAAATATCCTAATGATACATATATATATAGAAATATCCTAATGATACATATATATATAGAAATATCCTAATGATACATATATATATAGAAATGTATAGTAAAAAGAAGCAAATATATGTACAGGATTACAAAACAAGAAATTAAATACAGTACAGTACATATTACAAACCAAATGACACATGAAATGTATATATATATGAATCTTTGAAAAACAAACTAAATACATACCGGTACATGTTTTAAGGGGAGGTATTTAGTTTGTTCCCTACGTTTTCATCTTAAAATTACACCCCCTAGACCCCCTTTCAAGATAAATTTGTACATTTTTCGGTAGAAAAATGTCGCGGCCGGAGGCCGGTTGCTCTTATATTACAGGCTCGCTATCGCTCGCCAGGAAAAAATCGACACCTTAATGGCACGAAAGGTCTTCAAATTGACAGAAATCGGGCAAAATGTCTTAAAATGTCCAAACTACTAGGGCGAACATCTTAAAATCTCAAAAGCAATGGGGCTAAACACGAGGGAGAAAGGGGTCCAGAAAAAAATCCCTCAAGTGGAAATACCTTTAAACAACTGACACGGCAATACACATTCTGGACAACAGGATATACATCTTTCACAGCATGAGTTTTGGTGGAGACACATTTCGGGAGACCATTCTGATTTGACAATATAGTACAGTATATGACTTAACTTAAGGGGAGTCGGACCGTTTTTCTGGACCCCCTTCACCCTAATGTTTAGCCCCACTAGTTTTTAGATTATAAGACTTTCGGCCCATTAGTTTGGCGATTTTAATACCTTTCGCCTCATTTTGTTGTCAATGTTAAGACCTTTCGTGCCATTTAGGGGTCGATTATTTCCTGGCGAGCGATAGCGAGCCTGCAATTTTAAGAGGAACCGGCCTTTGGCCGGATTTTTTTTTTACCGAAAAATTTACAAATTTATCTTGAAGGGGGGTCTAGGGGGTGTTTCTCTAAGCTTGATGGAGGTCTACGGAGGAAACTTTAAAAATACATGAATAAATGAATTAATAAACCAAACAAATAGCCAGTCTCCCCTTAAAGTGTTACCATAATTCAGTCTAACTGTCAGTGATATAGTAATTAAATACTGTACTGTACTGGCCCAAACTGTTGCTAAAAATAATTATGTATCTCAAAAGTAAACAAATGTCGCTTGGTACCCTTATGATTCGGAGAGCCTCATTTGTAGAGTGAAAGTTACAGGAAAAACTTATTTGAATGATTCCGCCTTTAACCAATTTAATATGAAGATACCTTTTAAAGTATATTTTGCCTAACATTAGAACAATTTAATCAGCTTAGAAATTATCTCTATAAATCAAAATAAATTGTGTCTGTCCAGAGTCCTGCTGGCTTGGCAATACAATCAAGAGGAAACTTTGAGCATTTTTTCTGAGTTCAAAACATTGTAGAGTGTAAAGTAGATAACCTAAACATTGTAGAGTGTAAAGTAGATAACCTAAACATTGTAGAGTGTAAAGTAGATAACCTAAACATTGTAGAGTGTAAAGTAGATAACCTAAACATTGTAGAGTGTAAAGTAGATAACCTAAACATTGTAGAGTGTAAAGTAGATAACCTAAACATTGTAGAGTGTAAAGTAGATAACCTAAACATTGTAGAGTGTAAAGTAGATAACCTAAACATTGTAGAGTGTAAAGTAGATAACCTAAACATTGTAGAGTGTAAAGTAGATAACCTAAACATTGTAGGTGTAAAGTAGATAACCTAAACATTGTAGAGTGTAAAGTAGATAACCTAAACATTGTAGAGTGTAAAGTAGATAACCTAAACATTGTAGAGTGTAAAGTAGATAACCTAAACATTGTAGAGTGTAAAGTAGATAACCTAAACATTGTAGAGTGTAAAGTAGATAACCTAAACATTGTAGTGTAAAGTAGATAACCTAAACATTGTAGAGTGTAAAGTAGATAACCTAAACATTGTAGAGTGTAAAGTAGATAACCTAAACATTGTAGAGTGTAAAGTAGATAACCTAAACATTGTAGAGTGTAAAGTAGATAACCTAAACATTGTAGAGTGTAAAGTAGATAACCTAAACATTGTAGAGTGTAAAGTAGATAACCTAAACATTGTAGAGTGTAAAGTAGATAACCTAAAGTTTAGACAATAGAGAGGGCAATTGGAGTCAAGCAGGGATAGCCGGAACCATTATAATATACTGTACAGTAAAACCTTCAATCATTAATATACTGACATTTTGATCAATGCACACATACTGTACACATGACCAATATATAACATGAATTTACTTAACAAAATGCCAATACATTAAGGATTCCAGGGTATACTTTGGAGTATTTTTAATGGACACGGGTATTATATATTTGTATTCAAGAATAAAATTAAATAATTTATGATTAGGGATTTAGATTGGATTTCTTTCAATACATACATACATATAACCTTTCAGCATTAGGACGCCTTTCTTTATTTTATTCTGACTATCAATACTGTATACAATTTTACCAAGATCTGGAAGGATCTGTAGGAGATATATGGTTAATTGAAAGTTTGTACCCCATTTGATCCCTAGAGTTCCTTTCTAAGCTGAATAAAATGATCTAATGATAACCAGAATAAAGTGAAGACAAGTATAATGGTATACTGAAAGGGTTAACAATGGGTAAACAAGGATGGTTGTGATGATGGGGAGTAAGACTAAAATACTACTTGTGAAGCAGTTGGGGTGAAGTGGAGAAGGAGATTAATTGTAGAAGATTGATTATAAGTTATGTGGTTTTGTTACAAACTGACTGATGATCTGCTATGGCCAGTGATTGATTATTTAACCCGGTGGACCCCATGCGATTTTACATAAATGTACACTCCAGGACCAGCCACTTGTCATTTTTGTTTTCCCTGAAAACACATGGGATAGGTTAGTAATGAAGGAAAAACACAAAAACAACAACGCTCCCCTAGGTAATTTAGAGGTCCTGGGGGGCGGCAGAAAGTCAAAATTAACAAGGGGTGAGGAGTAGGCAATATACTGGAAAATCACTCCCGCGCGCATCTGGACTTGGAGGGTTGCCAACTATCGGTGTTGTTCCTTTGGATCCTAAAGTAGCTCCCATACAAATCTGAACCCTTTAGGTGCCATAGGACAAGAGTAATTAAGGCAGATGCAACCATTGCGTTGCTGGGGTTTAGCTTTACATACATAGGTGACGCATAACGTGCGTCGCTGGTACTCAAGGGGTTAATATTATTATTTTTATTAATCTCACCACCACACCCCCAATGAAATTAATTAAAGTATATATGATCCACCGGGATTCGAACCCGGGTTATCACACACATATTTTTGCCACCTTAACCATTACACCACCAGGACGGTTAAAGGTTTATGCACACGCCTACGACTTATTATCCATTCTCGAATACTGGATATTAATCTAATCATGTTATATTCCCAACCGCACTATGGTAGCCTACTGTTTAAGTGAGAGGAAAGAATATTCATGGGGCACAGATCATATAGACCGGCCTCTCGAAGAAATATCCGTCAGCCCTTTTTACTGGCACTTCGACAAAATATCTCCGATTCTTTTTTACTTTCAAATCAATCTTCAATCTGAACCTTTTCAATCTTGGAGGAAGCTGATTCAAAGTCACAGTTGGACAGGGGCACTGAGAGACACCTTCACTGGCCTTACTCCACAAGGAGAAGTGTAAATAGGCCTAGTACAGTAGTTTGATAATGTGAAGAGGATGGACGGAGGTAGTGTGGAGTAAAACATTTCAATGAACACAAGAATAACAGACCAAGGAAGACCTAGAATCAGATTTTATGAGCTGATCTCACAGCTACAGGACTAACAAATGAGAAAGATAGGATAGAATCTAATGAGGAGCTGAAGAGGCAGTTAGGTATCAAGAGTATCAGCAAAGAGATGCATACAAGCAGGCATAATTGGGGCATGTGCAGTGGATGGATGATCTAAATTGGGTGAAAAGATGCAAGTCTGTGAACGTGGTGGAAGTTGCACAGAGGGGTAAACCTAGAATGACATGGGATCAGGTCCTATAATCTGAAACAAGCTAGCTCAGAATAGGGCAGCCCGAAGTGCCACCATTAAGGGGAGGAAAGCTGTTTGTTTGGTCTATTAATTCAATTATTCATATATTTTTTTTAGTTACCTCCATAGACCTCCATCAAACTTAGAAAAACACCCCGTAGACCTCCCTTCAAGATAAATTTGTAAATTTTTCGGTAGAAAAATGTCCCGGCCGAAGGCCGCTTCCTCTTAAAATTGCAGGCTCGCTTTCGCTCGCCAGGAAATAATAGACACCTAAATGGCACGAAAGGTCTTAAAATTGACAACAAAATGGGGCAAAAGGTGTTAAAATCGCCAAACTAATGGGCCGAAAGTCTTATAATCTCAAAACTAGTGGGGCTAAACATGAGGGAGAAAGGGGTCCAGAAAAACGGTCTGCCTCCCCTTAAGACAAAAAAACTGAACCATGCCCTGTGTAGATCACACAGTCTTTAAAATGATGTATGTATGTATAAAAGAGGCTGCCAAATACTGTACTGGGCAACCTGGAGTGGCACCATTAAGGGAGATATTATTTTTGTATCCAGCAAAATAAAAAATAAGCTATGGTAATTATCGACAAAATTGGTCCTATAGAGCGATTTCCAGTGTACCAGGTGTCCCCAATTGCCCTCTTTATGGTACGGTACTACAATTAATATGCATGAAGCACCCTATTTCAACTGATTAGGCATAAAAGATAAACAGTAATATATAAAAATGTACAAAATAAGGGGAAAAATATAGCCTTACTAGGTTTTGTAGCAGATAATTGTACAAAGAGTTTTTTTTTATATATATATATAAAAAAAAACTTGATAAACCATACTTGACATTTCTTTCTTAAGGGATCGTCACACAAGGCTTCATTTCACGTGACTTGACTCCATAATAAATGATAAACATATAATGTAAGCTACCTAGAATATTGATCTCAGACCAATTACAGTATTTATGAAGAGGAATTGTATGGGAATTCCTTGAATGACTCCAGGATGTTTTTGAAAGCATTCTACTTTGCAAAGAAATGCGCATTTCAGGCACTATGATTTTGTAAGTTTTATAGAGGCATAAATTCCAAGTTCTCAGAGAGGTATAGGATTTCTGTTTAATACTGTAGCTCAAAACATATTTTAATGTTATGACAAGACATCATGGTCAAATAACTGCCAGTGCCAGCCAACATGGTCAACTATCTGGCATCCAGCACCCTTGCACACATATTTGCTGTAACTCATTCTGTTACTTACTACCGGTATATCTCTTGCATCTTGAAACTGCTAATACTGTAAAGTCTATTTATTAATTTTATAAAATTTTATACTTTACGAGTATTTAGGACTTTCATAAGTGTATATTTAACACACTTCTTTATATTAATGTGCAAAGGAGTACTCCACAGAAAAGTTCTTTGAGCTATTCAACAAATATGTAGGTTATAGAGTACTGCACAGAAAAGTTCTTTGAGCTATTATAAGAACACATTGTGAAATGATTGTGCCGATCAGTGTTATAGCCTACTTAATTTATGTGCTCAGATTCACAATATTCATGAGGCCACTCTACTGAACGGCCACAAGTACAGCTGCAGCAAAATGTTTGTGACACAATAATATATATTTTTTTCAAACAAATACCGGTAGTAAAAAAAGAAAACAAACATTACAACTATTTGGGCCACTTTGATAAGCTCTTTTGTCTTTATATTGCACGGTTACAGTTTTAGTTTGCTGGTTTTGTAAGTTTTACATTTCAATCATAAATAGTTAACATTCACTGCATCACGTTGATTGTTAGGTAGTGGACCATGAATGTCTAGTCTCAATTTTACTGGACTGATATAAAAAGAAGTACTAAAACAAAGTATAAACTAGGAGTAGAAGGCTTGCCCTAAGGCAGTACTGTACTCAATTCTTAGCCCCGTATCTCATCTAACACAGGCTCAATAAGGCTAAGTCACAGAGATGGGCACTGCAGCAAAGTACAAAATATATGCTTCCTCCCAATTTTACCTTTACCTGTGATATGACCAAGGTGATAACATAAAGCCAGACCAGGATACTTGTGCGCTCCTGTCCATGAAGCAGAGCCTTGTGTGATGCCCTAATAACTTGTACCCTATAGTCAGTTCAAAATAACTTGGCAGCTCATATCGTACTTCTCCCCTAGTCCTTCCTGATTGATGTACGGCAAGTTTTTGTCTTTTGAGCATACAATAGAACATAATTTTGCAGTTTTAGTTTTCATATAACTGAATACAAGAGAGATGTCATAGATTTCCTTCGTCCATTTTATTGATCACCCATTCCTTTCTATTAATATTCATCTTCCATTCCTTATGCATTAATCTATTCTTATCTTATACATATTTGTCTTTTCTGTATTCTACCTTTTCTTTTTTTCTCACTAGTTAATCCACCGTCAACCACCGTCGTTTTCATTCACAATGGTACTGTGGGACGAGGTATTACTGCCAAGTCAATTTGAAAAGACTATAGTGACTTTCACAAGGTTCCAACACTATTGAACTTGGCATTGTAGCACCATACCAAAACTCCTCACCCTATTATTCTTAAAATATTAATTTTCTTTATATTGTACATCATCCTACTGTACATTACTATGACAGTTTTTCCTTTTTTTTCTTTACTGCACAACATCGGTACCCATATTTCTCTTCATTTGGCTACTATTCTTCTTATATTTAACTTGACTGCACCATGCTAACAATCTTTAACAAATTTCTAGTATTTTTTCCTGTTTTTATAATTTTTCTTCAACACAGTGTCTTAATAGCCAACGTTACTACATATGCTTCAAGTTCATTCTACACACTCATTTCACTGTCAGGACTTACAAATATTAAACAAAATATCTTATGCAGATCAACAGAGATGTTATAGGTTTCGTTTGTCCTCTTCATGTATCTCCCTTTTCTTTCCAATCCTGTTCCTCCTCCATTCTTTGTCCAATAATCTATTTTTCATTATACATCTTCATATCTTCATCTTGCCTTTAGTCTAGCTCTCTTCCTCACTTCTTTCTTTATTAATTCACACTTCTATTCGGTTTGCATCTAATGTTTCATTTCCTCGATATTAATCATAAATCTCACTTACATTTTTCTAGGGTTCTGTCCATTCTTTTATAAAACTTGACAAATACTCTGGACAAACAAACTCAAGGAATTAAGACACCAATAATACTGTAGTCATGTGTGATATACATTTCAGCCGTACCAAATTTTCCTTCACTAGGCCTATTTATAAAATGTGTTTTAAGTCAAAATTATAAATTTTGCACTTTGGAGTCATATATTGGTGAGAACATGCTTTCACAATTACATATGATACACTTCAAACAGATGGCCTTTGCATGGTTTTAGTTCAAACACACCATCAGGTAGAGTAAATATCTACATAATCCATTAACAGACCATATTGTAATGTCATAGCTTAAATATAATTTTCTGTAGGTAAAAAGGCTTACACTTGGACAGTCTTTTTCTATAGCCTAAAGTTAAAAATTGCATTAACTTAGATGATCTTTTCATGGCCGTATCTCCAACCCACATTCCAGTAAAGTAGTATCAAGAAATGCAAACACATCCAACCATCTGCCTTTGTAGGGATCATATAAAGATTCAGTAGAGTCAACACCTGCATACACTTCCAGCACACTGTCTTGGCATCACACATAACACTGTCTTTGCATGCATCACATAACGATTCACTTTAAAATATATATCACTTAGAATAATGGTATGTATATCCTATTTACATGACTATCTTGCCATTAAGGGATTCTATGAGCCCCTTATTTCAATCTGGGTTATCACAGTGCCAATGTGTTCGTTTATCACTACCCGGGTCCTTGGCCACGACTGGTAACTTGAGGGGGTCTAGCGCGCAGCTCCGATCAAAATTTGTCGTCAGCGAGCTGGAGAGGAGCATAGTGGCCATTTGGAACATTACCTGCATGGAAGAGAAGTTTCAGAATAGAGATATAATCAGGTAAGGGACAATTAGTTATGCAAGATGTAAGATAGAGGATCATGATGACATATATGCATTGTTATATTATTAATAGAATACAGTTTAGTCTATATATCTATACAGATTTATTTACGCATTACCTATCGAAACATCTAAAATCAATGTACACAGGAAACTTAGGTCATTTATGCGGCTACCATAATGTGCCTGGGTCTGGTAGTGGCAGAGTCTCATTAAGAATGATGGGAGGTTTGATATGCTTCGATCCAGTTGTGGAAAGGAGCCTCATTATGCTGAAAGGACAGTGTGCCCACCAATCTTTTCCACTTATGTAAGTATCTATCTATCTATCTATTGCCTGACGCCATGATCCCCGAAGGGGTGGTCACGAACGAACTGCCCCCAAGCACCCCTGTCCCCAGTCAGTCGACGCCCCTCCTCCCAACCAGCACCGCCTTCATTCATATATTTCCTCACTCCATCCTTCCACCTCTCCTTCGGTCTACCTCTCCCTCTCTGTCCTTCCACCTCGCTCTCGTACACCCTCTTAGTCATTCTCTCGCTTTCCATACGTTCCATATGGCCGAACCATCTCAAGTTGTTCCTTTTCACACTTTCCAGCACATCTACCTCCACACCACACCTCCTTCTTACTTCCTCATTCGTCTGTCTATCCCTCCATGTAACTCCGCACGCACTTCTCAAGTAACTCATTTCCACCACTCTCACTCTTGGTCTGAGTCTCTCCACGAACGTCCATGCTTCGTTTCCGTATGTTAGTGTCGGGATTACCACACTGTCATGCAAGGACCTCTTCACTTCCATACTGAGCACTCTATTTCTTGTTACTGCTTTCAACGTTCCTACAACCCTCTTCCCCTGTTGCACCCTCTCCCGCACTTCTTCATCCACAGTCCCATCTTTACTCAACACACTGCCCAGATACTTAAAAGAGCTGACGATCTCCATAGCCTGACCGTTCAACTTCACCTCACACTCTGTGACTTCATCCCTTTCGAAGACCATACCTTGCTTTTCCCCACATTTACCTTCAAATTCCGTTTTTCGCACACTGTTCCAAACTCATTTACCAGACCCTGCAACTCCCATTCATTATCGTTCATCAGAACTGTGTCATCCGCAAACAGCAGTATAGGCAGCTTCCACTCATTTCCCTCCCTTTTCAGTGATACACCAACATCCACTGCTCTTCCTAGTATTTCTTTCATGACTCCATCCATATATACAGTAAACAACCACGGGGACATCACACACCCCTGTTTTAACCCAACACTCAGGTCAAAGAACTCGCTCTGCACATTCTCCACACGCACTGCCGCCTTTGCACCCTCATACATGCTCTTTACTGCTTTCAGCAACTTACCATCTACTCCGTATATTCTAAGTACTTTCCACATGCCTTCTCTATCCACTCTGTCATAGGCCTTCTCCAAGTCCATAAAGGCAACATACACCTTTTGTTGCTTCTCCAGATATTTCTCCACAACACAATTCAGGGTAAAAATCTGATCTACACATCCTCTTCCCTTCCTAAAAACTCCCTGCTCGTCGCCTATCCATTTCTCCGTTCGCACTCTCACTCTCTCAATCACTAACCCTACTGTACACCTTCCCTACTACGCTTAAAAGATATATTCCTCGGTGGTTACCACACACTCCTCTTTCCCCTTTGCCCTTATATAGGGGGACTATTATGACAGTCTTCGGGTGCATTCCCCTTCTCCCATGCTAGTTTGCACATTTTCCATACCCATTCGATCACTATCTCACTACCATACCTCAACATTTCCCCACACACTCCATCTGTTCCTGGTGCTTTCCCCAACTTCACTCTTTTCATGGCTTCCCACACTTCTGACCTCCTGATCACCACCTCCTCCTCCACTACTTCTCCTCTTCTCCCTCCCATACCGTATCCAACTATGTTTGCTGGCTCTTCATTCCTTACATTTAGCAACTCATTGAAGTACTCCCTCCATCTTTCGACTCTCTCTTGCTACTCGGCTAGCATTCTCCCATTCTTATCTTTCACACCCTTACTGTTTCCCTTGCTACCTTCCTTAACTTTCTTGACTTCTTTCCAGAACAGTTTTTTACACACCCTCCATTTTACACTCAGATTCCTTCCAAATTCCTGTACAGTAATAAAAATTATCTATGATGAACATTTCTCTTGTAGATATTAATTGCATGTTGCACTTTTGCAGTTTTTATAGCCGTACATTCCCTTGATTGACAGGGCTAGGGTGTGCCCCCCTTACAGGGACTTTACTGGAAATATGTCACAGTGTGCATACCAATTATAATGTAAAACTTGCAAAATAAACAGACCAAAACAGGGACGACACAATATAAAGACAAAAGAACTTACAATATTAAAATCACTATGTGGTAGTAATGATTTAGCAAAATAATTTTTTTAAATAAAAGAACACAAAACAACCACATAGAATGTAGCCTACATCACTATATGATTAAGTTAATTTATTTCCCAAGCAAATTAGTCACAAATATATGAACATACTCTCAGTATATTCAAGGAATTAGTCAATTTGGGAAGTTCAGGACATTCTGGTAAATTCTTTTAAATTCTATATGAATAAAGAAACTACAATTTATGGCAAAAATGTCTATTCAAACAAATTTTCAATTTGACAAGATATTAACAATACAGTAGTACAAAATGTATACAGCACTCACAAACGAGGCTTACTGACTATTCCGCCCTCAGACCATTCTGACTAGAAGATCCCGCCCGCTTAGCTAGGTCCTTCCCGCCCGAATGTTGTGGGCGGGAAGAGCCAAACATCAATCCTTCCTTGGCTGATTCCGCCTTCTAAGATTAGACCGTCCCGCCCGTTCGTAAGGTTCGCGTATACCTTAAACTGTGCTTGCCTAAATGTGCAATGAAAAAGCCTGTAGCCTTGAAATTTGTGATTGTATCTAACCTTGTGTATATATATATGACGATCAGACTAAAACACGCTCATTAATAGGAAAAATCACAACCAATTAATTTGCCAATTGTCCATTTTCAGCCGATGGTGATTAGAATATTTCCCATGTTTATAGAAATCAGTTACTTTGCAAATAGAGTAGCGAATAATGGAGTGATCATGAAAACGTGACATTACCCCTTGAGGTTTATGTCACCTTTTTATTAATTCCGGCTGTCATTAGACGATCTCATACAGCTTAGGAAGGATCTGTGATAGTTGAAATGCTTAAGACTGTCTCGAATAACCTTCCTAATCTGAATAAAATTGCCTCATAATAGACAAAATATATAATGCAATCACGAATTTCAAGGTTACAGGCTTTTGCATCGCACATTTAGGCAAGATCAGCTGAGGTTGTGTGAACCATACAAATGGGCGGGACGGTCTAATCTTGGAGGGCGGAATCAGCCAAGGAAAGATTGATTGCTTGGCTCTTCCCGCCCACAACATTCGGGCGGGAAGGACCTAGCTAAGCGGGCGGGATCTTCTAGTCGGAATGGTCTGAGGGCGGGAAAGACCTGCTCCCCACAAATGATAGTGCTATTGGGTAGGTACCTGTGAGCATAGCATGAACACATGACCCCTACCAATTGCTACCCTACAAATAACCTACATTTATAGTAAAAATAAATTAAGGATATCACAAAGGTAAGCAATTGATATTATCAAAAGTGAATCGATACAATAAAATAATAAAATATAGTATAATAATTGCAAAATATGAAGAAGCAACAACAGATTTAAACAAAGAGTACCGAACTCTTTTAACAAGAACAATGAATTTTATAAAAAAATCAATAATAATAATAGAAATAGATACTGTACACTATCAATAAATACAGACAAACAGTAAGTAAAGGTTATACGAGAAACTTCAAGTTAAAAATGCTTGATTAAAATTATTGATATCAAATTTAAGAATACAGTCACAATAATTGACCTTAAAAAGATTAAATTTATGCAACAATTTACTTGCATGTAAGATTAAGATGTTATTGTTATTATTGAGTCGGCAATATCCAATTAAGTTGGCTTTGGCGGTCGGCGCAGTCTCTATTGTAATCGCTATACGCGTTCCTCATATTTCATGGAAGTTGATGGGTTTAATTACCTATGTAAATGGAGACCAAACTGTAATCATAAAAACAAAAAAAATACTGCCTTAACTTCAGCTTGAATTTTTTTATTTCTAATATAATAATTTTTACAAGTGTTGCTCTACAATTGGGATGTCCTGTCTGCCTGCACTTCCCTCACATTTTTGGTACATTAAGAAGGGCCCCAAATTGACTAATTCCTTGAACATGACGTTGGTGCATTGTTATATGTGCGATCAGTTTGCTTTGGAACCAGGTTGACTTGCTCATGTAGTTATGTACACCCTATATGTGGTTGATTGTGTTCTTTTATTTCAAAATGTTATTTTATTAAGCGTTATTTCCACATAGCGATTTTGATTAGTTCTTTTGCATTTATCTTGTGTCGTCCCAGTTTTGGTTTGTTTAATTTGCAAGTTTTACATTATAATGATGAGATCACCCATCCCAATTACAGTAAGCTCCCTTTTATCCAAAAAATTACGAGTCTTTCAAAATTTTGGATAAGCGATTTTTACGGATAAACGAGTCACTCTAAATAGAGCTAAATATGTTTACAAATGGCCAAATATACTGTTTTCAATGCATTTAGAAACATTTCTAGGCTGTCTTATCTTCAAATTATCATCTAATTCAAGCTATGTCTACATCAGAAGGGCTAAATTGATGCAATTAAGCACCCAGAGAGGTTTAATTAAGTGAAAACTAGTGAAAAATAAGGATAGCAGAAACTTTGGTTAACTGAAATTTTTGGATATTTGAATTTTGGATAAAAGGGAGTTTGTGGAAAGTTTGTGTTGCCTGGGATCATTTTGGCTGTGACCAAATATCATGACCACTGCACCAATAAATTAATGTACAGTATTTACAAACAGTAGGTTACAACATTTAAAATAGAATAAAAGAATAAATGTCAATCAAATAAAGTTCTAAGATATCTTTAATCCATTATCAAAAGGGTTATCGCAGAGCTAATATGAAGTATTGATACCGAGCTTGAAAGGAAAAGTGTTAATTCTTCTTCTTTACTGATGATGGACAGTGTACAGTACTATGAGTCACTTTCCCCAGATAACTGCACAAGTGTTGTAAGTTACATGATGGATATAGATATACATTTGGGTTCCATGACGTGTGGGTAAGCATCAGTCAGGAGGCAATAATTTGGTGGGTATAGCTGGTTGGAGGGGGCTTCTCACTGATGTCGATGGGCGATCATATCTTATAGAACTTGGTATGTACAGGTGGTGAATATGTCCAGTTATATGAATGGTGTGATGGAGATAATCTGCTTGAGGAGTATGTGTGGAGTGACTCGTAGAGACAGATTGAGGAATGAAGAGATAAGTAGGAGAGTAGGGCAGCAGGAACATTTGTTGGCCAGAGTAGACAGAAGGGTGTTGAGCTGGTATGGACATGTTGAGTGAATGGAAGATGAAAGGCTTATAAAGAGAATATGTGAGTCAGATACAAGGGGAGGTAGAGGGGTAGGAAGACCTCCATTGAGGTGAACAAACTGTGTAGTACAAGTGTTGGAAGATAGAGAAATTACTATAGATCAGGCAAGAGAAGTGGTAATAAATAGGAATGAATGGAGAATGCTAGTGAATAGACGAGTGGAAACGCAGTCATTTGGGGGAGGGGGAGGGGGTGAGACCCCAGTTGGACTAGATAATAGTTCGTCAGGCACCTGGCCCGGGGAGCCGGTAGTAATGAAGGGTATGCCTGGATGCATGGTGGGCGGGCATTGTAGTACTCCGCTGTGTGTCTGCCTATGGAAGTCGGAGCCTCTCCAGGGGATCTGGGACATGGGAATCATTTGCTGGAGATCCCAAACTCCTGGGGTGACCTAGATGTGTGTGTATATGTTTTGTTGAGTTTTCCCCCGTATTCGGACTCTTTCTCGAGTGGCCATCCCCAGAATAAAAAAATAAAAATATAAAAAAATATGGGGTATGCGCCTGAGTAGATAAATAGATAGATAGATAGATATGAATGAAAGAAGAAAGAGCACTGGAGATTACTTGGAGATTCAATGAGGGCAAGTTACTTACCCCCCAAAATGTGGTGCACTTCAAATATGCCTCCTTGACATATTACACAGGGTTATGTGGGCTCCATGACGTCGCAGACAGCAGATTAGGTGATATATGGTCCCAAGGACAGGACAATAGGCACAGTTGCCAACAGGGTATAGGCCGAGTCGGTATATGTGTGCAGCCAATCTATTATGAACTGGAATCGGGTGGTGGCTTTGCTAACATCACTGGATTTGTAACAAGTGTGCTGCCAGATAACCCACTCACTTTTAATGTCTCCATAATGAGTTTGAGCAATTTGTTGTTACAAATGTTAAATTGAGCAAAAGGTTTTTGTTTATATTATGCAAACTAACCGTTCTCCCTGCATGGTGGAGGTTTGGGCTGGTGTGCGTGGTTGCGAGCCTTGAAGTACTTGACCAGCTGGTGGATGATGAGGTAGATGGCAGCACAGGCGGCAGACAAGATAGCCGCACCCTGGAACACTGGAACCTCCCCGTAAATGTTCATCATATGACCTCCCATGAACGTACCAATGCAACGACCTGGATAGAAAGGATTTCAGTGGAATATACAGTTGGTCCTCCGGTAACGCGTGTTTTGGAAACGCGGTTTTGGTGGCACGCGGTACACCCCAAATATAAAAAATGTTGCTAACACGGTCAAAACTTACACTGGCGCGGGGTCCAGCTGGGCTCCGAACCTTTACTCCCGACTTTCGTAGCTCATATCTCTTCAAATATATGGCCTAACCAAGTGTTTATGCCTACCAGAGGTTGTTGTTGTTGTTGTTGTTCCCCAAGCTGCCTGGCCGAACAGCCCCAAGGCCCCGAGCAATTCCAAGGCCATAACCGAGTGCCCCCACAGAACCCTCCCCGCCGACCACAATAAAGCCTGAGTGACCGAAGCCACTCCATGGCGGGGGGCTGAGGAGGGTGCGGAAACGCCCGGGAAACCAAAGACCCACCCAGGGCCCTGTGCCCCTCAGCAATTATGAAGAGAAAGTTGAGGGGCAAGGGAAAAATGTGACGCTTTGGCTTCCAATCTTGGTAGATTGGGAGGTCAATCCACGGAAGAGACGCCGTCACTTGAGATCTAGAAAATATATAAGTTAAAGGGAAAGTCAGAGTAAGCTATGGGTATGGCAGAGATTGCTCAGCTCTCACTCTGATAGACCAGCCCATCACCACATGACTAGAACCCAATCCTCTCAACATCAGCTAGGAAAGGCCCTAGAAAGTCGCCTTTGGCGGGGGGATAGCTCCCCTATTTCAACCCCTTTCGGGGTTGGGCACCCGCCCAGATCATATCTACCAGAGGTAGATATGATCGTTGGTGTGCGTTGGGTGAAAACTAGAACACCCTACATTGTGTAGTTCTTGTGTGAGGTGAGAAATAATAAGACGGCGAGTTATGCGGGAATTCCGAAGCTACGATTTTCGTAATTTACCGATGCTCATATCTCTGCAAATAAATGGCCTAACCAGATGGCATACCAGATGACGATATGGTTGTCGCAGTGCGTTGGCTGAAGACTAGAACACCCTACATTGTGTAGTTATTGTGTGAGGTGAGAAATATGATGGAGGGATTTCAGAGCTTCGATCGAAAAATGTCGGCTACTGCTGTGACTCTCTCTCATTAGCCTAGCTGCCTAGCCTAAACGAAATATTTATTCAGAGGTAAGAGTTGTTGCAATGGGCAAATCAACTCATTGCACATGTCAAATAACCTTTATAATTGATTTAATTATTACAACATAGGCTTCTATGGAGAAAAAGTGGACTTTGTGGAAATCCCCAGAACACCAAGGTACCTTTAACATGTAAACATATGGGTTCGGTAACGCAGATTTTGCTAACACGGGAGGTAACCAGAACACATTGGCCGCGTTACCGAAGGACCAACTGTATGTACTTTTATTACCATTAAGAATATATCTTAATATTATAATTAATAATTATGGAATGACATTATTAGGAGAAGAACATTCGGAAAACAAGGTTTAAAGATTTATGCAGGTTAGCATGCAAAAATAAGATAATGATGATATTCTTATAGTTTGATTAAAGATAAAAATCCTACAGTAGTCCTTCATGTAGTGAGGGACCACTATACATCCATGACTGCCTGTGTATATCCATCATAAATCTCCATGGGGCAGAGTCATTTATATGAAGAGCAGTCACAAAGTGAGAATGAGAGCCTGGAATTTCAGAATCAACAGTGAGAATGAGAGCTTGGAATTGCCATGAGGCAGGAGTTGGCATAGGTAATGGTGGTATATACCATGACATACACTTGGCATGGGTAATGGTGGTATGCCATTACATACACTTGGCATAGGTAGTGGTGGTATGTCATGACATACACTTGGCATAGGTAATGGTGGTATGCCATTACATACACTTGGCATGGGTAATGGTGGCATACCATTACATACACTTGGCATAAGTAATGGTGGTATGCCATTACATACACTAAGTGTTTTATAACTAACAACCCCCACTAACTAGCCTGGAATTTTAACTTTGGGGTAACTCCAATTAAAAGGGTTGGCTGCTAAGACTAAACAATTCCCATCCAGTCAGCCCTTGTAGTCACCTCTATGACATATAAGAGCTACATAGGAAGCATTTTTTTTTTCTCTGTGACACAGAGACCTGGAGGGAAACAATGATGATATTTGTACTATTCTCAGTTTCAGTCACTCTGAAAAAATAATGGCCCACTAATATGTCGCGGGCCGTGGCATGGTCGGTAGCGCGTCTGACTGCTGATCACAGGGTCAGCAGTTCGATTCCACCCTGTGCCATGGCCCATTGGTAGACGTTAAGAGTTTGGACTCTCAGGTCTAGCGATTCGTGGCAAATGTCCAGTAAAGTCCCTGTCACAAGGGCACACCCTAGCCTTTTCAATCAAGGGAGTGCAGATGTATGGCATTAAAAAATGCAAAGTATATGTCAATAATTCCAGATGATTGGCTCTGCGACCGTGTCCAATGTCTCATCTTGTACTAATTATTTATTCTTAACAAAGGTTTTATATATTTTTTGTCGCTCAAGTCAATCAGTTGCAACTATTGCCATATACGTGGGTCGTGGTTTTCTCAGAGTCGCTGACACCACGTATAGTTGTTTACTATAACTGATGCTGTGATCAGGGAACTTTAAACAAATTTATATATTTTTTTTTTTTTTTATTCATGAGAAAACTATCATATCCACACAATAATTTGGTAGGTGGGGACACTCATTATCCACACTCTGTGGCCAATGTGTGGGTCAAAGAATGAAATCTTCGCAGGAAAGTGTATCAGGTCTTTAATTTCTAAACTACCCTCCTTCGGTTTCTATCCCTCCATCTGTGCCTTTGTCTCTAATTTCCTTTCCGGCCGTTCCGTAGCTGCGGTTGTGGACGGCCATCGCTCACTTCCTCACCCTATAAACTCCGGTGTTCCTCAGGGCTCTGTCCTATCTCCTATTCTCTTTCTAATTTTTATAATGATCTTCTCAACTGTACCTCAATTCCCATCCATTCATACGCAGACGACTCAACCTTACACTACTCTAGTTTTTCAGAACGCCCCAGCCAGCAATCCCTCAACGACAAACGTAATGAAGCCATAGAACACTTGAATTCTGATCTAAATACTATCTCCAATTGGGGTAGAGAAAACCTTGTTACCTTTAATGCTTCCAAAACCCAATTTCTCCATCTATCTACCCGTCCGGAACTCCCAGCGGACTATCCCTTATTCTTCAACAATACAAAAATCAATCCTTCATCTTCTCTCAATATTTTTGGTGTCTCTTTTACTTCTGCTCTCATTTAGAAGGACCATATTACCAGTCTTGCTAAGGCAGCCTCCCAAAGCTGGGTGTGCTCAACCGCCTTAGGGGGTTCTTTACCCATGCACAGCTTCTTGCTCTGTACAGGGGTATAGTGCATCCTTGTATTGAGTATTGTTCACATGTGTGGGGAGGTTCCTCTCACACCGCTCTCCTAGACAAAGTTGAAAGGAAGGCCTTTCGTATCATTAACTCCCGTCCACTCACCAACTCTCTGCAATCTCTCTCTCCCCGCCGCAATGTTGCATCTCCCTCGCTATTCTATCGCTACTATAATAATCAGTGTTCCTCAGAGCTTTCCCAGTGTATACCACCTCCTTTACGTAGGGCACGTGGTACCCGTCTTGCAACACAATCCCACCCCTACTCTGTGCAACTCACCAACCCAAGAGTGAAACGTTACTCTCAAACTTTCTTCTATTCAACAGCTGAGCTCTGGAACTCTCTCCCAGAATCGGTCTTTCCCTCTTCCTATGACTTAAATTCCTTCAAACTCTGTGTGTCCAGGCATTTTGGCTCGAACGTCCCTTGATTTTGGCCATGTCACTCTTTCAACTATGGGGGAGGCACTCGCTATAGGCAGCTCTGCCTTTTGCCTCCCTCACTCACAAAAAAAAATTAAAAAAAAAAAAAAAGGGTCATTCACCTTTACAGCATCACATCAAGGTGGTTGACTATATAGCCCGGGGTGGCAGTAAGGATGTATGGCCCTGAAATTGGGAGCAGTGTTCTGCTCTCAGAAGTCTCATATGGTCCCTTTGCTCTGGAGATGGAAATGTGGTGCGGAGACTCATACATAAATGCTGCAGTGTAGTTGGGGCATAACCCTTTCTGTTACCACAACCACCTTTGGGTGAACAGGGCTGACATGTGCATGTATCTCTGTGCATGTATCTCTGTGTATGTATCTGTGTATGTATGTGCATGTATCTCTACACACGGGCTAATACGCACTGTACTTTACTCAATAGGCGTATTTTATCTCCTTCCTACACTTAATCCTGTTGCGGTCGAGTGGAGAGCACGCTCACGTGTGAATCTGCTTGACCTGGGTTCGATCCCAGCCAAGGCGGACATTTAGTGGGTGTGGTAGTACGTCCTATCATGTATATCATGTTCGCACCCAGTCGGGGGACACCTCGACGACGTATACAGACTATTAACACACATACCAAAGCCATTCCAACAGCTTCTTCTATCTACAACACCCCTTCTCTGCTATCTACACTCTCCCAGCCGTATGATCCTAGTGTACTGTCTGATGGCGTATTGGGTTTCGAAATGTAAGACATATTCACCGACATATTTTATAACGGAAATTACCTACAGGAAAGTTTTGAAGTTTGTCTTTAGTTAGCCTAAAACCCCTAAGGTTTTCTATAGCCTGCGCATTAAAAAAAACAATTTTAGAAGGCTAACTTAGCTATCTTTTTTTTTACTGAATTAGATAGATATTTTGGCTAGACAGTAACTGGCAATCGTGAACCTGATAGGGTTACATACATACATACATAACATTTTAAGACTGAGTGTTCCACACATAAGTGCAGTTTCAGTCTCTTGTCCTAATGGCGGCGTTCCAGGCAACCCTGTTAAGGGCTGCTTCACTTGTCAAGTTCTTGGATTTGAGATCGGCGCGTATAGTCCGATCCCAGGTCTTCCTCGGTCCACCCCTTGGTGCAGCTCCCTCCACAATCACAGACCTGCATTTTGTCACCCAATTTTGTTCATCCATTCTCTCCACATGTCCATACCATCCCAGTCTACTTGTACGCATCACCTCGCTAATACTCTTTATACCTAAACGTCTCCTCAGCTCAACATTTGTTATTCTATCCTGTAGCCTGGCCCCACACATCCATCTCACCATTCTCATCTCATTACGCTCCATTCTGTTGACATCCTCTACTTTAACGGCCCATGTTTCTGAGGCATACGTCATTGCACTTCTAACACATGAGGCATACACCTTTCCCTTCAGGGGGAGAGGCATTCTTTTCATGGTCAGGATTGGCATCAATTCTCTGAACTTCCCCCAGCCACACCTAATTCTAGCAACAGTGGCAGCCTCGGCCCCACCACCGGCAGAGATGGTATCTCCTAGGTAACAAAACTTGTTCACCAGCTCCAAAGACTCATTTCCAAAATTCACAGCCACAGGATCATCACTTAACACAAGCTCGCCTTTGCACACTACGCACTCAAATTTCTCTATTTCTGACTTATCCTTCGGCAGGGGCCCCTTTATTCTACTACAGCGCTTACTCCCATGGTGTACCCAACATCGACAGATGCTACATTGAATTGAGTTAACGCCCACTCCCTTTCCACACACTGCACATGGGTATGCACCGCTCTTTTCCACATTGCCTCGTCTCAAACTACAATGCATAACCTTGGTTTTGTTAATATTGACTCTTAAACCCTTGCTCGCCATGCCCTCTCTCCACTTTCTGAATTTGGCCTCAGCATCCTGCATACTGTCAGCTATTAGGACTAAATCGTCTGCATAAAACAGTTCCAACGGGAGTCCGCCTCTAAAAACTCTAGACAGCGCCTCCAAGACCATAATAAAGAGGAGGGGGCTTAACACTGAACCCTGATGGACTCCAACACGGACTGCGAATTCATCACTCAGTACACCTTTCACCCTCACCGAACTTCGCGAATCCTCATACATCTTCATTATCACACGCACCAGCCACTCTTCCACACCAAGTTTCCTCATAGCCCACTGTACAACATCTCTAGGTACCCTATCAAAGGCCTTCTCCAGGTCCACAAACACAAAGTAAAGATCCCTGCCTTTTAGTAGGTATCTTTCCTGTATCTGCCTGACTATGAAGATAGCATCGGTTGTACCACGTCCTGGCATAAAACCAAACTGCATATCATCAATAGAGATGCTTTGCCTGATCAAACCCTCAAGGACTCTCTCACAGACCTTCATGATTTGGTCAAGCATTTTCAGGCCCCTATAATTTCCTCTATCTAGCGCATCCCCTTTTCCTTTGTATATATTTACTATTACACTTTTGAGCCAATCCTCTGGGATTTTCTCATCTTTAATAATGGTGTTTATCAACTCAGTGACTAAGTTTACACCAATCTCCCCTGAGGCTTTTATCATCTCAGCGACAATGTCGGAGCAACCTGGAGCTTTACCGTCCTTCATTTTATTGATTGCGTCGCTCACTACAGCTGGTGCTATCAAAGGAGGGGGCCCAGATATTGGTTTTTCGATACTAAGCTGTTCCTTATCCCATTCAAACTCTACATTTAGCAATCGTTCATAGTGTACCTTCCATGCTTCTCTGATTTCATTTTCTGCATACACAATCTTCCCATTATCATCTCTAACACACTGTTCACCTATAATATCCCTACTGTCATTTTTAACTCGCCTAGCTAGGTTGAAGATCCCATTGGGATTGTCAGTGTTACACACTTGTTCGAGGACCAGGTCCTTAATGCGATTTTTAGCATTGTAAATAACTCTTTTGGCAGTTCGTTTAGCTGCCTGGTATTCCTCCCTGCTGCCTCCTTTCTTCCATGCTTTGAAGCATCTCCTTTTCTCTTTCACAGCATGTTCTACCTCATCGTTCCACCACCAAGAGGTCTTATTCCTGGGGTGACCCTTTGTTTTCCCACAGACTTTGTCAGTGGCAGCGATAAGGCTATGCTTAAGAAAGTTCCATTGGCTATTTACATCGTTAGGCCTAGCTTCCTTATTTCTATTCATTTCCTCCAGTTCATTATGAAACCTATCCCTAACTTCCTTGTCCTTCAGCAGCCACACTTTCCTTTTGGGTATGTAAACCTTCTTGCGCTTAGGATCTCTGTATAAGCTCATGTCGCACACAAGTAGCTTATGCTGGGGGATACATTCTTCGCTCGGGATGACCTTTACATCTCGAACTAGTTTCCAGTCTTTCCTGTTAACCAAGAAGTAATCTATCTGGCTACTGGAGACCCCAGAGTTATATGTGATCAGGTGGCTCTGTCTTTTCTTGAACTTTGTGTTACACACAACCATGTTGAGTGCAACGCAGGACTCCAATATATATTCGCCTTCTAGATTTCTCCTTCCGTAACCAATTCCTCCATGTACCCCCTCGTATCCATCTGCAGATGCTCCCACGTGACCATTGAGGTCCCCCCCCACGATAGTTATTTCGTTCTCCGAGAGGCCTGAAATGACACTGACGGTGTCATTCCAGAAGTCCTCTTTTATCTCTTTCTGTAAACCAGCCTGTGGGGCATATGCAGATATCACATTCAGAATTCTTTCACCAACTTTCAACTTCAAAACAATCAGCCTTTCACTAACTCTCGTAATCTGAAGCACACTTTCCGCCCGCTCTTCAGCCACCAGAACACCCACTCCTCCTTTCGCTTTATCAGTCTCCACACCCATCCAGTATATCCTATATTTTTTCCTCCTTCCGACAATCCACTGTACCCCATGCCTCTTCCAGAGTGTTTCCTGGGTACAGCAGATGTCCACTCGCCTCCTCTCACACATCTCAACCACTTCATTCGCACGCAGATTCAAACTACCAACATTCACACTAGCAAGTCTGAGTTTGTGGGGGGCATTTGTCATTGTCCTGTGCGGTTTTGTTTCATCGGACTTACGTTTATTTCTTTTGATTTTAGTCATAGTTAGGTAGGTTTGGCTGGCAGATGAGCATCACCCCCCCCCAGAACTCCGGCTCCAGTCTACCCCGGGACCATTCCCAGCACCATCCCCCAAGTGATTACAAGGGGGTAGGATCCAGTGGCCTCGGTACGCCCCACCAGAACCAGCCGCAGGGACGCACCCCCGTGCGCGTACACGGCACTACGACTGGCCTGATATTTTTCGCCAAATGACAGGGCAGCCTCCTGGAGCGCTACCACCAGGTTCGGGCCCCTATACTATTGGGCGGAAAGTGCCAGTCCGGGGAAACACTACGTACTGTACCCTCTGGATCCATTTCGTCCAGGTTGGGCCCAGGGCGCCAGGGCCGGGTCCAGAGGGAGCGACACCCACTGCCAGTGTGCCGCCATTAGGCAACTTGGATCAAGTACAATGAAGCCCTGTCACAGCACTATCATATAGAGACAATGCCAGCGCCAATAACAAGGCTTCATTGTATAGTGATGGCTACTTGGTCCGCAAGTCTATCACCATCCCCCCTATTAGTCGCCTTGTACGACATGCAGTAGGATGCGTGAGGCATATTCTTTTTTTTTTTTTTCCTCCACCATTAGATGAAGGCCCCCTTACCCCCTGGGGGTTAATCTACAAGAGCTACCATGTATTAAGATTCTGCATGACCAGTTGATTCTAGTCATCTGTAATTGTGCTATGATACAATACAGTAAACCCCCGCTCTTTCGGAATTCTCAGACTTTCGGACTAGCATTTCAATTCGGACTCATGGTTCAGCCTTTCGGAATTGTCCGTAAGGCTGAGAAAATACCTCCGTCCTTTTCGGACTACACTTTCGGACTACATTTAACTTCGGACTCATGCTTCAGCCTTTCGGATTTGTCCGAAAGGCTGAGAAAAATTAATCGCATTCGGACCAAAGAGCCGAGTTTCGGACTTGTCTGGTTAGGTGAATGTGTATTCGGACTTATAAACTTCGGACATTATTTCAGCCTTTCGGATTTGTCTGAAAGGCTGAGAAAAATTATTTCGCATTCGGACCGAAGAGCCGAGTTTCGGCATTATAAACTTCGGACATTATTTCAGACATTCGGACAAGTCCGAATGGCTGAAGTGTGAGTTCGGACTCGGCCCTTTCGGACTTTTGACTCTTTCGGACAGGGGTCTCCCCCAATTAGTCCGAAAGAGAGAGGGTTTACTGTACTTACTCCCTCTCCTTCCTCTTCATCCTAGAAAAGAGAAGAATTGTCTAGATTAGATGTAGCCAGAGTATTGACAAAATGAAAAGTGTGGGGAGTATGGGTCCAAAGCAGCTTCGGCGCTGGCTTTCCTGTCTTCATTAGGTGCGTTTCATCTCCTTCCTTCACTTAATCTAAAAGAGTTACCATAAAGATCATTATATAATATTTACCGCCTATCCTTCCTCTTCACGCTGGAAAAGCGTAGATTTCTCTAGGTTACGTGTAGCCAAAATAATAACGAGATGAAAAGTGTGGAGAGTATGGGTCCGAGGCGGCAATAGCGCAGGCTTTCCCACCACTCTTAGTGAGGAGTGGGAATGAGCCGGCCTGTCGCCCAGAGTTCGAGAGTTAAAATATATTATTGATTTTTCCTAATGGATTTTGAGCAGATCTCTTCTGGAGTTTGTTCCTCGCCTGGTTAACTTCAGGGTGGTTTCTTGCCTTGGAACTTGATCATGCAGGGATTGTATTTTGTGGCTGGTATGTATCAAAACTGTTGGGGAGGTAATTTTATATTTTAGCAAATGGCATGTATGTAATCAATAATCCAATAACCTGGAGGCACTTCTTTCTTGACCATCCTTTAGCAAGAGTTTCCCAGGTTACCAAGGACGTCAGAGATGATGATGATAATGTAATGAATTGCATATAATGTATATGCGAGAGTGAGAGAGACTTCCACTGACCTATATTGAAGTGCGAGACCCAAACGAGGGCTTGTGCAGTGGCCACAAACGTCTTGGGAGCCAACTTATACGCCAGGGTGGCTGCGGACACGTTCATCAAGTTGAGGGTGAACAGCTCCAGAGACTCCAGCAGTAGCGCCCACCACGGGTCAGTGATGTACGACAGGCCTAGGGTGGAAATTGAGGTTAGATAATGGTTTAGGAATGGACAGATTAACCACCAAACCTGAAACCTAGTCATACACAAAATAACTAAAAAGAATTACATCATAAATTTCCACCAAACACAATATCCTAAGCAGGCATCAGCATATTGAGATAATGATATCCACAGTATTGGACCACAGCAGCACTCTTGTACATGCAGGGCAGGGATGGTAGGATCCAGAAGAACAGTGTCCGATTCATCAGCAACTTGGAGGCATCCACAACAAGAAATACCACAAACTACCAAACTCACTAATAAATGTCACACACACTCTTAAAAGAATGATTAAACCTCCAACTAACATGAAAATCCACTTACAAAGAAAATGAAACAAACACAAATAATGCACACCACAACTTACCAGCAAATCTGACGCAGTAGCCCAAGAAGGCCAGCATAATGAGATAATGATGGCCACAGTACTGCACCACGGCAGCACTCTTGTAAAGGAAGGGTAGGGATGGCAAGATACAGAAGGATAGTGTGAGGCCCATGAGCAGCTTGGAGGCCCCCAGGTCCTCCAAGTAGACGTACACGAAGGTCTTGAGGTAGCCCCAGAAGGTTCCCAGTAAGGTCATCAGCAGGAGAAGGACGCTCAGCTCACCCGTATGCATCAGCTGGCGTATGTTCTTCATCTGGTGGTATTTAATTTGTAGATAGGTTGATGATGAGGATTGAAAATATGTATGTATGTATGTATGTATGTACTCAGGCCCATTCCCCATTTTTTTTTTCTTCTGGGGGTGGCCAAATCGAGACAGAGCCCGAATAGGGACAGAAGTAATAGTCTTATATAGATGTTGCTATTGATGATATGTTAAAGCTACATCAGCAGTTGCTTGACATGTGAATCATCTAGCCTATGCCTTGATGATACTGAATATGATAAATTGACGATGATGAACTGGACATTTTATCAGCATTTTTTTGTAAATGAAAATTAGTTGGCGTACATTTTGTACATGGTAAAATTATAAATAGATTTGCAGATACATTGATGCATATGATGAAACAAAATAATATATATATATTTTTTTTACTAATATATGAGAGGTGTCCTTCAGCATAATTCATAATAAGAATTATATTGCCTAAAGATTATACACCAGGTACTTCAAGACAAGAGGTTCATATACTTACAAGACTCTTCCTTTGGACTTGAACCTGTATGGGCAGAGCGATAGTGACGGCAGCAGTGACCAACATGAGGCCATCAAACACGTAGAAGACGGGAGCATAACTGTATCCGCCAAACGTTCCAATCTGAGTGTCCACCAGGTACCCACATAGCGGAGAGAAGATGCCTGCAAATAATAACAAATAACCTAATTTCACACAAGGTTAATTTGAAAGCATCTGCCTGGGGAGATGACTTGGAGTCTCAAGTCAAGTGCTGCCACATCCGATCATGGTGTAAGTCTCTTATCAGTAATTAACTTTCATTATTATATGCCTGGGAAAAAAGGTCAAGTACTTGTACTGTTCAATATACCAATGCAATAACAACCCAAAATGTTGCTAGAAAATAATTGACCATCAAATATTGTATTGATGATAAAAGATCTCATGTGAAATCCCCTTTAGTTGTAGACCTTTATATGACAACAAGAAGAGAAAGAGGAACAACCTTGACTGAGCACATAATCTACTTACCCACAGCCAGGAGACAAAAATATCGTCCTCCTTCACTTGTTGTGGCATTAAACATTTATCTAACCATACTCATTTCAGTACGAGCAAACCTATGGGTAACTTAAATATAATGGGTGACCTGTGACACAATGGGAATGCATTTGATTCACAATAGAAATGTCCTAGGTTCGATTCCTGGGCAGGACGAGACATATGGGAAGTTTCTTTACATTTTCTACCTCTGTTTACCTAGCAGTAAATGGGAATAACTCACCCCAGGCTCTAAAAGGCAATATTAAGGAAATGATCACCTCGGCCTAGTGCAGCTTAGCGTACGCCCCCAACTTCACTTCTTAAATATTAAATTAAAATGTAAAACTTGCAAATTAACAAACCAAAATTGGGACAAGGACAATATAAAGTCAAATTAAATTATCAAAATCACTATGTGGAAACAACGCTTACTAAAATGAAAATTATTAAATAAAAGAACACAATCAAAAAAGAAAAAGAAACAAAGACAAGACTGAATGATCACTGTACTTACCTACAGCCAGGAGACCAAACATTTTCTCCCTGCCATAGTCTCCCTTATGTTGGTGAACCATGGTGAGCGCCACAGCCTCCAGTAGCGACACCAGAATGGCCGAGAACATCTCTGCCAGCGCCCGCAGGCCCAGGTACAGCCATAGGGTCAACTTGGGGTTGCGGCCTGGAACACCAGAACACTCAGGCTCCGTCAGGAATTGTGTACCGTTCAACTGTGGAATTACAATGGTACGATTATGGTATAGGATTTTGTTTTTGTTTAACACATTCATAAGTCTATAATATATGGGTACAGTAGTAATGTAGAATTAAATGGAGACTATCAATTTTAGGATCTTTATAGTTGCATAATGTGAGCTTGACTATAGTACTGAATTTACTGAAGTACAGAAATGGTGTGCAGAATAGTATTGGCTTTTGTTTAACCCCTTCAATCAGATGACTACTTTTTGTCAGCTCCCACCAGACGATTATTATTCAGTCGAGAAATTGAAGGGTTAAATAAGATCTCAAATAACCATTTAGTACAAAAATCTTTCCCAAGCTCAGTAAAATTGTCTAGAGGTAACAAAAATGCAACTAAAAGCGGCTAACTCTGATTGAAAGGATCAACAGTTTCTATACAGTACCTCATTAATTATATATTAGAACATTCAATATTTAAAGGTAAAGGTAAATAAGCCAGCAAGGAAAAATGATCATCCCAAGGTGACTGGATTCAGACTACCCTGGAGGCCATCCCCAGCATCTTCACTTAAGGGTTAACAAGGGATAGGATCCAGTCTCCCCACCATCCTCCCTAACAAGGGATAGGATCCAGTCAACCCACCACCAACTGTATGCAGAGATAATTAGGAAAACACAGACCCACTTTTACAGAAATTATTAACCCTTTCAATAAGGGGACACCTATATTCTTTTATTGATGCGGTTTTTACTACCATGCACTCACTGCTCAAGAGCTGGGTTAGGGTGGGTGCCCTGATAATCAGGGACTTTAGTGAATAGTTGCCACAGGTTGCTAGACCTTGCCGTCCACCAACAGCACTGGCGTCTGCCAATAACACACTGGCCGGCCCGAGACTCGAACCATCAACCTCACAGTTTGCAGGCGAGTGCTCTACCAACCGCGCTATATTTATGATTTGTGGTAGTCATAAGGGGAGATAAATTGTTTATTTATTTAATTAGTTACAATATACATTTAATTAAGAATGCCAACTTCATATACCACGATGGGTGGCAATACAATAATTATATAAATTGGTGTCTGACCTGTTCCACAGCATTGCATATGATCTGGCAATGTTGTGGGACGTGGCAGGTTAATGAAGAGTAATATTCCTCCTCTGTGCTGAAGTACTGTTGAGGGTAGTAGCACAATCCTCCTACTCCTCTTCCTCCTCCCTCTACTTCCCCATCTCTTCCCTCTCCAGTGTCCGTAACCTCCACATCACTCACACCCTCCTCCTCTTCCAAACTGCTTATCCTCAATGGCCCGGACGTTGCATTGTAGTCTAATGTGATCTGGAATTGTGATCAGCAGATATAAAGTGATCTTCTCCATTGAGTCATGTGTCATTAAATCAATAAATCTTTGATAGTGGAGTACTCAGACTGGCACTTGTAAGGAACAATTGTAAAAGTAATAACATAGAAGTTTATGTTGAATAATGCCATGTAATTTAACATGAAATATGCACTAATAAATGAACATACAATAAAATTAGAAAAAACCCCAAATACAGCCATTGCAATGATTATTTAACAGCTTTACAAAACTTAAATACTGTAAGTGTAATGATCAATTCAGTTTTATTTTATATTTACTAGAAAAATACTGTAATTATAATGTAAAACTTGCAAAATTAAAAACCAAAACAGGGACGACACAATATAAAGGCAAAATAACTAATCAAAATCGCTATGTGGAAATAATGCTTTAATCAAATGAAATTATGAAATAAAAGAATACAAAACCACCATATAGGGTGTAAACTAATCGCACATAATAACACACTATCGTCACGTTCAAGGAATTAGTTAATTTGGGAAGTTCAGGACGTTCTGGTAAATTTTACTAAATTCTGTATGAATATAGAAACTACAATAAATATTAACATTTTATATTAACCCGTGGAGCCCCGGCTAGTTTTGTATTGTTTGTTCACCAGAACCCGGCCGGTTTTTAAAAAATGGTTTTATTCCAGAAACAATAGCGAATGGGTTAGGAATGAAGGAAAAACCACGAAAAACCGCTCAAAAAGCTTAAAGAATGGTCCTACAGAGCCCCCGAAAACGTATTTTACAAGAGTAAAAAATTGAAGGCAATTACCCCAAAAAACCAGGTTATTGCGCGCTCACGCGCACGCACGTGGACTTTGAGAGTTTTCAACCATCGGCACGGTTGCGTGGGATACGTACACAGTTCCCATACAAATCTGAGCCCTCTCGAGTGGCTACACCTGAGGTTACGGTCGGAGCAATTAGGGTGACTCGTCAGACGCGTCGCTGGGGCTGTGCGTTACATACATCGCCGACGCGCCAGACGCGTCGCTGGTGCTGGACGGGTTAAAGGACGTTTGCAATTTGACTAGATATTAACAACAGTACAAAATACATATAGCACTCTCTAACGATAGTGCTATCGGGTAGGTACTGGTACCTGTCAGCACTCAGCATAGCATGGACAGTTGACATCTACCAATTACTACCCTAATAACCTACATTTATCGTACAAATAAATTTAGGATATCACAAAGGCAAGCAATTGATACTATCAAAATGACAGAAGTCCTAGCTATAGCACTGCCGGGTCTTTAGCAACCTTAAATTACTTAATTGTATTCTTTTTAAAAGACATCATGCATACACCAACAATCTTGACGAGATTGTGTGTAAAAAAAGAAAGAAACACATTTATTTTTAAATGTTATGGATGAAGATAAAGAGGAAAAAACAGTGTATGATTAGAAACAAAAGACAACTGTCAAAATCAAGTGTGTCGTCATTAACTGTCTTTGTTTTCAGTTCTGGTGAAGTTCTAAACTTAGGTGTATCATATGTACTGCCATATAAGACTCACTTCACACACACACACAAACTGTATGGAGAAAATGAAAAAGCTACTTTTACGGAAATTGTTAACCCTTTCAGTAAAGATGATGTCATTTTTGCTTATCAAAGTTATATATATTATTTGATAGGTTAATTTAGATAGTTTCAAGAACATTTTAATGGGTAGATGCCCTTCCTAAACTGAATAATATTGTCTAATAGTAGCCAGACTAAAATAAAAGGACATCACCTGTTCTGAAAGTGCCAAAGAGTGCTTCAATATGGCATAAAATTCAGTATATTTCATAGGTGAGTGTGTGACTAACCACTTGATTGTCGAGTGTGGTGTTGACGGTGATTCCGGTGAGGGTACGGAGAGTCATGAGAGGTGGGTCGGTAAGTCTGTAATTCTCTGCCTCCAGGGTGCCGTTAACATTCAACCACGGTGGTCCCTTCCGATGGTCTGCTTCTGCGCTACACACCTTATGACACCCAGACACTCTGTGCAACACAAACACCATCAAAAAATATAAATAATCAGTAAACTACTGGATTTATTATTATATAATAAGTATACACTATGTAGTAATAGCTAAAAATAGGATACAAAAGAAGTGGGCGAGGAGAGCTGGAAGGAGGCGAGAAGAAGGTGGAGTGGCAAAGAGGGTGGAGAGGTTGCAGGAGGAGGAGATCAGGGAAGAGTTCACAAGAGAGCAGTAGAGAGACGACTAGGTAGGTTTGACCTGGAGGGTATGGAGGAAGTGGAGGAGTTGAACAAAGTGTTTAAGGAAGAGATATATGCAGCATGTGAGGAGTTGTGTGGAGTAAGGAGAAGAGGGAGGGGAGTGAAGGGTACAGCATGGTGGACTGAAGAGGTAAAAATAGCTGTTGAAGACAAGAAGAAAGTGTATAGAGAGTGGTTGGGTAGTAGAGGGAATGAAGATTTGGAGAGACAGAAAAGAGCGAGGTACTTGGAGAAAAAGAAAGTGGTGAAGAGAGTAGTGAAGGAAAGTAAGAGTAGAGCAGATGAGGAATTTGCAAGGAATTTAAATGGAAAATGGAGGGAGGGTAAGAAACTGTTCTGGAAAGAGGTAAAAAAAGTTAGGGAGGGTAGCAAGGGAAATCGTAAGGGTGTGAAAGATAAGAATGGGCAAGTGATAACCGAGAAACAAGAGAGAACCGAAAGATGGAGGGAGTACTTCAACGAATTGCTAAATGTAAGGAATGAATCACCAGCAAACAGAATGTCAGATCATTCAAGTATTTAGGCAGTGTGTTGAGTAAAGATGGGAGTATGGATGAAGAAGTGCGGGAGAGGGTGCAGCAAGGGAAGCGGGTTGTAGGAACGCTGAAAGCAGTAACAAGAAATAGGGTGGTCAGCATGGAAGTAAAGAAGTCCTTGCATGACAGTGTGGTAATCCTGACATTGACTTGCGGGAGCGAAGCATGGACGTTGGTGAAGAGATTCAAACCAAGAGTGAGAGGGGTGGAAATTAGTTACAGTACTTAAGAAGTGCGTGCGGAGTTACATGGAGGGATAGACAGACGAATGAGGAAGTATGAGAGAGGTGTGGTGTGGATGTAGATGTGCTGGAAAGTGTGAAAAGGAACACCTTGAGATGGTTCAGCTGAGTGGATCGTATGGGAAGCGAGAGAATGACTAAGAGAGTGTACGAAAGTGAGGTGGAAGGACAGAGAGGGAGAGGTAAACTGAATGAGAGGTGGAAGAATGGAGTGAAGAAGTATATGAGTGAAGGCAGTGCTGGATGGGAGGAGGGGCGTCGACTGACTGGGGGACAGAGGTGCATGGGGCCATTTCGTTCATGGCCACCCCTTCGGGGATCATGGCATCCGGCAATAGATAGACAGATACACATATTTCAATCTACAGTATATCAAAACTAAATGAAATAAGACAATATCATGAACAAAATATCTGAAATGCTTCAGAGGTTCGGATTTAATGGTTCAAAATTTCATGGCATCTTTACACTGCTCAGAGAAAGACAGCATTGTACATTATTATTATACACACTGCAAGACCTAATCCCACATAATCTTTGGTCTAATCCTGTATGATCCAACTTCCACATTCACATTCATGCTATTTTTCATCCAAGTTGTCTGTATTGATCATATATGATAGAGATGAGAATCAAGTACTGGAAGAGAAAATTGTCATACAGATATTGATCAGGTAATACAAACTGGTACATTAAAATGGCATAGACATACTGAGAGATTGGATGAGAAACTTATCTGGCAGAGTGCAAGAAGGGCCAATATCCAGAAATGGCAATAAAGACTATCTGAGTAAGCCATGCATAAATATCAATGTATATATCCATTGCCTAAAGACATGATCCCTGAGGAGATATCAACGAATCAATTAACTCCATGAAACTATTTAATCTGTAAGCCAGCACCCCTCCTCCCACCCAACACCACTTTCACTCACATAGTTCTTCTCAATACCTTGGTCTGGTCCTCCCTATTTCTATGAACGTTCATGCTTCACTTCCATACGTCAATGTCAGGATTACCACACTATCATGCAATTATTTCTTTACTTCCATGTTCACCACCCTATTCCTTGGCACTGCTTTCAGCATTCCTACAACTCTTATCCCCTATTGTACCCGCTTTTGCACTTCATCCTCTTTACTCATCACACTGTAGGCCGTAGCTCGATTGGTAGAGCGTTCGCCTGCTAACCGTGAGGTTGACGGTTCGAGCCTCGGGCCAGCCAGTGAGTTATTGGCAGATGTCAGTGCTATTGGTGTACGGTGCAGTCTAGCAATCTGTGGCAAGTATTCACTAAGTCCCTGATTCATCAGGGCACCCACCCTAGCCTTGCTATTCAGCAGGGAGTGTATGGTGGTAAAAACTGCATCATCACTGTCCAAATACTTAAATGATCCGACATCCTCCATTGCCTGACCATTTAGCCTCGCCTCATATTCTGTGACTGTATCCCTCTCAAAGACCATAACTGTATTCTTTGCCACATTGACCTTCAGTTTCTGTTTCTCACACACAGCTCCAAACATATTTACCAAACCCTGCTGCAATCTAGTGAAAGACCTACACAAGCTTGCATGAATCTGGGTCTTAAAATTGTAATCTTAACCCGTCCAGCCCCGGCTAGTTTTGTAATGTTTGTTCACCAGAACCCGGCCGGTTTTCAAAAAATGGTTTTATTCCAGAAACAATAGCGAATGGGTTAGGAATGAAGGAAAAACCACGAAAAACCGCTCAAAAAGCTTAAAGAATGGTCCTACAGAGCCCCCGAAAACGTATTTTACAAGAGTAAAAAATTGAAGGCAATTACCCCAAAAAAACAGGTTATTGCGCGCTCGCTCACGCGCACGCACGTGGACTTTGAGAGTTTTCAACCATCGGCACGGTTGCGTGGGATACGTACACAGTTCCCATACAAATCTGAGCCCTCTTGAGTGGCTACACCTGAGGTTACGGTCGGCGCAATTAGGGTGACGCGCCAGGCGCGTCTCTGGGGCTGTGCGTTACATACATCGCCGACGCGTCAGGCGCGTCGCTGGGGCTGTACGGGTTAACACAGACATATGCAACATCCAGGTGCCCTATTAACTTCACACTCATATTTCTGTCTTTTAAGGAAGCACTGAACATCAGTCTCATCATCCGTATCTTGGTACGTTCTATCCCATGTATGTTTTCACTTTTTACTAAAATTAAAAACAATGTTGATAACAATAATGCTGAAATAATAAACTATTACGTGAAAGCAGGTGAAGGTACTGGTGGTGGTGTTGGACATGTGTGACCACAGTCTGGTATGACCAGAGCCGCCCCTACAGAGTCGCACCTCAGGGTCACCCACGTGCCGCCGTTGATCGCTGCTGTCTCACGTGGCGGCACAAACAGCAGCGCTGTATGCAAGAACGCAGCTGAAAAGAACAGAAAGTTATGTGCTTACAAATATATATATATATAGTCTTCAGAGAACATTAGAGGGTATTTGGTTAGGAGACAATCTTAAAAAATGAAGTCATCTACCGTCTACATCTTAACCCTTACACGCTAGATGGCGTCATATTACATGCACACTTCTTCCAGCTTCTTGTATGTTATACTATAGGGTCTCTAACATCACAGGAAGCTGGCTTCACTTAAAGTTGGTGGTGCCGTCTCCCCTAATCTAACCTCTTGGTCTGAGGTAAGCAACCTGCCATTCCATATTGTTTTAGTTCAGTGGTCATTCCCTCTCTTTACACTCAAATACATCCATAACGATAATACACATTCGGCAACACTGATACAGGATATATAGTTTGGTCTTTGGAACTAAATTCTAGGTTATCAAAAATGAAATCTCACCCCGTTGTTTGATAAATACGGCACCACAATGGCGTCCAAAGAAAAGAAGGCCAGTCTCTCTTACAACATGATCTCTAGTGTACACAAAAACTGATCCATATTATCGTGGACGAAAACAGGTATATATTACTGGAGTAGCACATCTAGAAGGTAAGGTCAATATTTATCCTAATGTTGTAGTTTTTGTGCTTATACGGTGCCAGGTGCCAAATGACTTAGTTGTTGCGGTGCCATGTTTTCTATCAGTCTATCAGTCAATCAATCAATCAATCAACCAATTTGCAATCCAAACAATCTATAGTAGTGTAGTAGTACTACTATCGGCCATATCACACGGAGTACACATTAAATATAACTGTACAGTACATACATCTATATACTGTAGTAACTTTTTTCAAGTTACCGGTACTGGCAAGTGTCAAAATTGTCATACAATCACCCACTGCTACCCAACTCCTCAGTCAGCTAAATACAGGTACCGTAGTACATCTAGTCAGGAGGATTCGGTGGCATACATAATAATAATAATAATAATAATAATAATAATAATAATAATAATAATAATGGTGCCAAAATTACCACACCAATGAGGTACATTGATATTAAACGTGTAGTACATACATACTATAGTTTGATCATTCAGTAATGTGTAGAGATTAGTGTGCCTTGACCCTGCAATGAGTTAGTGTGTTCCTCAACTCAAGTAGTAAAGTACATTATGTTATTTCCCTCTGCTTAATTTACTTCCTATGTATACCCCTAACTACATCCCTCTTTCACTCTTGTCTGCCTTACCTGTAATTCTTCCTAGTTACCTACCTGTCATAATATCTTTGTTATGGTAAACCTTGTTCCCTGATCTCTCTACCCACTTCCCTTTCTGTCTACTCTACAATCACTTTTTATAATGTCTGTTACTGTACTTTCCTGTCTCGGTGCCACTCTGCATACTCTCCTGTTTGTCACACTTTGTATTTTCCCATCTGTTATTGGTTGGTGGAAAAACATAATAATTATCTGTACTTTGATGTTTCTGTTTCATAAAAGACCTTATAAATATCGCTTTATTGCCGGAGCAAAATTTGCTACCACTAAAACTCTATCAGAACAAGTCGTAAATTGCTTAAAATACATTAAAAGTACTCATAAAAGATATTGTAATACCATCATGAGAAGAACTGGCATTAACTATTATTGGAGTGTTGACAATTCGTTAGAAGTTATTGATAAAATAAATACCATGCCGAAAGTTACCTCGGTACATAGCTTCGACTTTTCAACTTTGTATACCAATTTGCCTTTAGATTTAGTATATTCAGAGCTTTGCTTTATTATAGATTTGCACTTTGACAGGTTCGTTAGGAATGGTAATTATTTCATAAATGTTTATACATATTTTAATAATGCATCACTTAGCTCTACTCCCACTAGTTCTGTATATTTTGATAGAACTAAACTTAAAGATGCCCTTAAATTCCTCCTTTTCAATACTTATGTTAGATTCGGGCCTTACATTTTCAAACAAATATTAGGAATTCCTATGGGTGGAAATGCTAGCCCTTTAATTGCAGACTTATTCTTGCTTACTTTAGAATTTAAATATATAAAAGACTTAGTTGACAGTAGCAAGAAAAATAAAATCCCAGAAAAATTAGCACTTGCTAAATTGTTAAGTAATAATAGTAGATATATTAATGATATTCTCGTTTGCAATTTGTTAAATTTTAATCAAGTTGCTAAACTTATTTACCCTAATTCTATTCCCCTCACACAATGTAACGTAAATTATAAAGTTGAAAATTTTCTTGATATAAATATAGAGATTGTTAATGAACAGTGCATACTTAAAGTATATCACAAAGTTGATGATTTTAATTTTAACGTAATAAATTTTCCTTTCCCTAGTAGTAATATCGATAGTAAAATAACTTGTAATTGTTTTTATTCCCAGTTAATAAGATTTTGTAAAATCTGCACTAAAGTAGATGACTTTTGGGCTAGAGCTAGGTTACTATACAGACTCTTAGTAGACAGAGGTTTTGAGGCAAGTAAATTGTTCCATAAATTTAATCTTTTTAGGGTCAATTATTGTGACTGTATTCTAAAATTTGACATCAATAATTTTAATCAAGCCTTTTTAACTTGAAGTTTCTTGTATAACCTCTGCTTACTTTTTGTCTGTATTTATTGTTTTTGTCTGTATTTATTGTTTATCTTTTTCTTTTTCTATTATTAATATTAATATTGATGATTTTTTAAATTGATTATTCTTGTTAAAAGAGTACTCTTTGTTTAAATCTGTTGTTACTTCATATTTTGCAATTATTTGTCTTTATATTATATGTATTCATTGTCGATAGTATCAATTGCTTGCTTTTGCGATTTCCTTAGTTTATTTGTGCTATAAATAAATGTAGGTTATTTGTAGGGTAGTTATTGATAGGGGTCACTTGAGGCATGCTATGCTTACAGGTACCTACCCGATAGCACTATCGTTAGTGAGTGCTGTACTGTATTTTATATATTATTTTGTAATAGTATAGATATCTTATCAATATTTGTATTTTGTACTATTGTTAATGTTTTGTCATGTTGCAAATTTGATGTTAAATAATATTTTGACAGTTAACATGTAGTTTCTTTATGCATGCAGAGTTTAGTAAAATTTACCAGAACGTCCCGGACTTCCCAAACTTGACTACTTCATTTAACGTGACGATAGTGCGTTGTTATATGTGCGATTAGTTTGCTTGGGAAACAGATTAACTTGCTCATGTAGTAATGTACACCCTATGTGGTGGATTGTGTTCTTTTATTTAATAATTTTCATTTTAGTAAGCGTTGTTTCCACATAGCGATTTTGATAATTTAATTTGACTTTATATTGTCCTTGTCCCAATTTTGGTTTGTTTAGTTTGCAAGTTTTACATTTTAATTTACAATTTTTTTGTCTGTCACTGTCTACTTCCTTTCTGTCAGTATTTGCACTTTCCTGTTTTGACATTACTTTCCTGTTAGTCACTGTTCGTAGCCTACTTTCCGGTCTCTTCGTCACTGTTTGTACTACACTGTGTCACTGTTTGTACTTCACTGTGTCAATGTTTTTACTTCACTGTCTGTCAATGTTTGTACTTCACTGTCTGTCACTGTTTGTACTTCACTGTGTCAATGTTTGTACTTCACTGTCTGTCACTGTTTGTACTTCACTGTCTGTCAATGTTTGTACTTCAGTCTGTCACTGTTTGTACTTCACTGTCTGTCACTGTTTGTACTTCACTGTCTGTCACTGTTTGTACTTCACTGTCTGTCACTGTTTGTACTACACTGTCTGTCACTGTTTGTACTACACTGTCTGTCACTGTTTGTATTACACTGTCTGTCACTGTTTGTACTACACTGTGTCACTGTTTGTACTTCACTGTCTGTCACTGTTTGTACTTCACTGTCTGTCACTGTTTGTACTTCACTGTCTGTCACTGTTTGTACTACACTACACTGTGTCAATGTTTGTACTTCACTGTCTGTCACTGTTTGTACTTCACTGTCTGTCACTGTTTGTACTACACTGTGTCACTGTTTGTACTTCACTGTGTCAATGTTTGTACTTCACTGTCTGTCAATGTTTGTACTTCACTGTCTGTCACTGTTTGTACTACACTGTGTCAATGTTTGTAATTCACTGTCTGTCACTGTTTGTACTACACTGTGTCAATGTTTGTACTTCACTGTCTGTCACTGTTTGTACTTCACTGTCTGTCACTGTTTGTACTTCACTGTCTGTCACTGTTTGTACTTCACTGTCTGTCACTGTTTGTACTTCACTGTCTGTCACTGTTTGTACTTCACTGTCTGTCACTGTTTGTACTTCACTGTCTGTCACTGTTTGTACTTCACTGTCTGTCACTGTTTGTACTTCACTGTCTGTCAATGTTTGTACTTCACTGTCTGTCACTGTTTGTACGTCACTGTTTGTACTTCACTGTCTGTCACTGTTTGTACTTCACTGTCTGTCACTGTTTGTACTACACTGTGTCAATGTTTGTACTTCACTGTCTGTCACTGTTTGTACTTCACTGTCTGTCACTGTTTGTACTTCACTGTCTGTCACTGTTTGTACTACACTGTGTCAATGTTTGTACTACACTGTCTGTCACTGTTTGTACTTCACTGTCTGTCACTGTTTGTACTTCACTGTCTGTCACTGTTTGTACTACACTGTGTCACTGTTTGTACTACACTGTCTGTCACTGTTTGTACTTCACTGTCTGTCACTGTTTGTACTACACTGTGTCACTGTTTGTACTTCACTGTCTGTCACTGTTTGTACTTCACTGTGTCACTGTTTGTACTTCTCTGTCTGTCACTGTTTGTACTACACTGTGTCACTGTTTGTACTTCTCTGTCTGTCACTGTTTGTACTACACTGTCTGTCACTGTTTGTACTTCACTGTGTCACTGTTTGTACTACACTGTCTGTCACTGTTTGTACTTCACTGTCTGTCACTGTTTGTACTACACTGTCTGTCACTGATTGTACTTCACTGTCTGTCACTGTTTGTACTTCACTGTGTCACTGTTTGTCACTGTTTGTACTTCACTGTCTGTCACTGTTTGTACTACACTGTGTCACTGTTTGTACTACACTGTGTCACTGTTTGTACTACACTGTCTGTCACTGTTTGTACTTCACTGTCTGTCACTGTTTGTACTACACTGTGTCACTGTTTGTACGTCACTGTCTGTCACTGTTTGTACTTCACTGTCTGTCACTGTTTGTACTTCACTGTCTGTCACTGTTTGTACTTCACTGTCTGTCACTGTTTGTACTACACTGTCTGTCACTGTTTGTACTTCACTGTCTGTCACTGTTTGTACTACACTGTCTGTCACTGTTTGTACTTCACTGTCTGTCACTGTTTGTACTACACTGTGTCACTGTTTGTACTTCACTGTGTCACTGTTTGTACTTCACTGTCTGTCACTGTTTGTACTACACTGTGTCACTGTTTGTACTACACTGTGTCACTGTGTGTACTACACTGTGTAACTGTTTGTACTACACTGTCTGTCACTGTTTGTACTTCACTGTCTGTCACGGTTTGTACTACACTGTGTCACTGTTTGTACTACACTGTGTCACTGTTTGTACTACACTGTCTGTCACTGTTTGTACTACACTGTGTCACTGTTTGTACTACACTGTGTCACTGTTTGTACTACACTGTCTGTCACTGTTTGTACTTCATTGTCTGTCACTGTTTGTACTACACTGTGTCACTGTTTGTACTACACTGTCTGTCACTGTTTGTACTTCACTGTCTGTCACTGTTTGTACTTCACTGTCTGTCACTGTTTGTACTACACTGTCTGTCACTGTTTGTACTTCACTGTCTGTCACTGTTTGTACTACACTGTGTCACTGTTTGTACTACACTGTCTGTCACTGTTTGTACTTCACTGTCTGTCACTGTTTGTACTTCACTGTCTGTCACTGTTTGTACTACACTGTCTGTCACTGTTTGTACTTCACTGTCTGTCACTGTTTGTACTACACTGTCTGTCACTGTTTGTACTTCACTGTCTGTCACTGTTTGTACTACACTGTGTCACTGTTTGTACTTCACTGTGTCACTGTTTGTACTTCTCTGTCTATCACTCATTGTAATATACAGTATACACACAAAGTATTATAATATACAGAATGGTGATAGGCCTGTAGTGCCCCAACATGGCAGGCCTCTACACCACAACTTCTGAACGTTTTCCTTCATTATATTAAGCTTAACTACTTAGTAAATCACCACTTAACTTATTTTCATCTTCTATATGTACTGTATATGTTTCTACCTGTTTGCCTGTTTGTTAGTCTATTTTTATGTAATCTTCCTGTACTCAATTCAACTATGCTTTACTCATCCAGCAACATACATACGATGGTGATAGGCCTGTAGTGCCCCAACTTGTGTGCCAACATTCCTACAAGGGGCGGACTGCAGACCAATGAGGGAGGTGAAGGGTATATGTATGTGCTTCTGCCTATACGGTATGGCTTATCCTCTCCTCTACTTAACTCAACAATGTTTTTGTTTAACTCACCCAACAACATACAGACATTGGTGATAAGCCCAACTTGTTTGGAAACATGACTATGAGGGGTGGGTCGATCAGCGATGTGAGGAATATAAGGATGTGTTCCTGTCTGTCTATGTGTATTGTTTCATCTTCTCTACTCCACTCTATTCTAATTAAATTTGCTCTACTTACCGAGCAACATAAAGATGGTAGTGATAGGCCTGTATTGTCACAATTTGTCCACCAGCATTCCTACAAGGACCGGACCAAAGATATAGATAAAGGCTACCGGTATATGTATGTGTTTCTGTCTGTACAATAGGTCTATCCCTTTCACTATGCCATTATTATTATTTGTATTCTATGCAACTACACTGTACTCACCCAGCAACATACAGACGATAGTGATAGGCCTGTAATGCCCCAACCTATCCGCCATCATGCCTACAAGGGGCGGACCCATGAGGGAGGTGAGGGGCAGCACAGAGTTGATCCACGTGATCTCCGGGATGGTCAGCCCGATGGATCGCATGTGGATCGTCAAGAAGGCCATCAGGCACCCCAGAGCTGAGATGGGAGATGTGATTAAAACATCAGCACATAACGACCGGGATGAATACGAAATAAATGCATCAAGTCATTGATTTAGAGTTTAATAATCAGCATTTCATGATAGGTTCTAGATTTGCTGTAAGATTAGAGAATGAAATTTGGAAGACCTTGGTAGGCCAGAATGGCTTTATTATACCTTATCTGTAATTATCTTATGCTAACAATGAATCAATATATCTTATTAGGAAATATGTGGTCCCACTCTTCAACTCCATCCTAGGGAGTTCCTCTAAGTGAAACTCTTCGGTGTAACTATTCCCATCATAAATAATCATTATTGGTAGCATGATCGATCAACTTTTTTCAGCTATGAGTTATGTAGCCTTCCCCTATGTATCTTCCATTAAAGATTTTCCCCTACCAACTCATTGTATAATTAACATTTATTAATTTATACAGGTTAATCCTCAGGGAAGTGAACCATATGCCCAAATACAAGAAGTTGATATTAATGAACAGTCTTTTCAGCACCATGTTTTGATTTATACGGTATGGGTATGCAATGTTTTGATTTATACGGTATGGGTATGCAATGTTTTGATTTATACGGTATGGGTATGCAATGTTTTGATTTATACGGTATGGCGGTGACATGTTTTGATTTATACGGTATGGGTATGCAATGTTTTGATTTATACGGTATGGGTATGCAATGTTTTGATTTATACGGTATGGGTATGCAATGTTTTGATTTATACGGTATGGGTATGAAATGTTTTGATTTATACGGTATGGGTATGCAATGTTTTGATTTATACGGTATGGGTATGCAATGTTTTGATTTATACGGTATGGGTATGCAATGTTTTGATTTATACGGTATGCAATGTTTTGATTTATACGGTATGGGTATGCAATGTTTTGATTTATACGGTATGGGTATGCAATGTTTCATCTCTTTCACTCTTCTATCGTTATTATAACAATCAGTGTTCTTCAGAGCTCTCCCAGTGCATTACCCTTCCTTTGCGGCGAGTGCGAGGCACCTGCCTTTCAACGCAGTCCCACCTATTCTGTCCAGCTCTCCAAACCAAGAATTGGCAAATTTTCTGTCTTCTACTCAATAAGTGAACTCTGGAACTCTCTCCCTCAATCAATCTTTCCTACATCCTATGACTTAAAACTGTTTTAAACTTCGTGTGTCCAGGCATTTTGACGCAAACGTCCTTTGAATTTGGCTCTGTCACTCTTTTGGCTTTACTGAAAATGTTATAGTCTATTCACTGTAAGTAGGCGAGAAATCATGACCTCTAACCTCTGTAACTCAAAAACGGCTAGAGTAATCGAGCTAATATTTCTACCATTTGGGAAGAGTCAGTCAAGGAATAGATGTAATAATTTACAGCCAATTTGCTCTAGCCCTTTTTTAGTTCCAGAGGATAAAAGTAATGATTTATCGCCTACTTACAGCGATTAGACAATAGCCCCCCACTAACCTCCATAGAAGGTGAAGAGAAGGAGCTTGAGGAGGACGAGGTTCTTGTTGATGCAGCCCATGGTGGTGGTGGTGGACTATGGAGGAATTAATATATCACTACACTCCACTTAGGCCAGATCACTTGCTCCACTTCGATACTGTCCCCGCATTCTTCTCTTCTGTAGTCTTCCACACGTGCGGCCTTGGAGTACTATAGTAAGTAAAGGGAGTGGTATTATATCAAAACATTCCCTTCACCGTACCACTGACACATTAAGAATATCCTCCACATCCACTTCTGTATATAGTGGTTGGATTTACTCAGATCAACATTAAACGAACACTCCTTTTCCTCCACTTTGGCAAAATATGGATTTTTGTTATGAACCACAATAATTAATAAACACTCGTGATTTCCAGAGTTATGTAATGAAACAACGGGGTTTCCTTCGTTCTATGTAACTGTCTTCCTCATCGAAATACTTCCTTACAAAGTTGGGTCGGTTTTGACATGGGTTTCTAGTCCAATAAAAGATTCACGTGTATATGAAGACAGTTGCATATTAGGTACCGGTATCACTACACTAACATAATCGCACTTATCACTCGTACTGTCAGTGGTTGACGGTACATAACGGGTAGAGAGGGCTGTGACGCGTTGACGTGGGACGGTAATGAATGGACGGGACTTGTGACGGAGAGAACTGTGGACGTGCTGTGGCGGGGCGGGGGAGATGTGAGGGGAGACTGCCAATGTCTGCTACACCAACCCAGGGCAGACATGGCCAACAGACGATCACCCTTCACTGCTCGATAACTCTCAGTAATCCCATCATCTGGAAAGAAAGAAAACAGTTAAATATACAGCAAACGGGTACAATATTAGGCTCAAGCTATGGTATATTATGTTCTGTGTTGTGTTTACCTTTGTGTTTAGCTTGCATACAAAAAATATATAGAATGGACCTGTGAGAGCAAAGAATATTCCCACAAATGAATTGTGCTAGAATACAAATCTGGTTATTGGTTACAGAGTTATGACCCGCTGTCTTACCACCGAGGTGGTAATAATTTTCTCCTTGGTAAGCTGAACATCTAATACAATAACAATCAAACAACATTAATATTGAAAAATTTATATATATATATATATATATATATATATATATAAATCCACCAATGAGAGCCCCACTAGGGAGACGAACCATGAACGAGTCAGGTAATTACAACCCCCCTCTGGAAATAAAACACGTAATTCTTCTCTTCCCTCCCGCCCGACTGAACCAGAGTGTCGTAATATGACCTTGGGTGCCGCAAAACAACTAATGCTTCAACCAGGACTCTTTTTTATCAACACCCATGACATACTGGTACCGTTAGTTGGTTTATAGAGGAAATTATGTCCGCTTAGTAAAAAGTAAATGCGAAGTTGGGGGATTACGCTAAGCTGTACTTGGCCGCCACGCTCCAGCAATCCTTCATAATTATTCTACCCCATGATTAAATCGAAGTCTCGGATTAATTTATGAAAAGTGACAAATAGCGTACGTAAGAAAGCACACATAGTAGTTCCTCTCCTTCTGCTGCAGACACGTAATGCTCGCCCTCCCTCCTATATCATTATTTATGTTCTATTTTGCACATGTTGACCCGAATAGGTAAAAGTAGGTGTGCAAGTTACACCCATAATACATCAATAACGAACACACACGAGACAAGGCAATGCTATATTATATAGTACTATAGTACCATATGTTTCATGCCGTACAAGTGTCAACAAGACGTTTGCCCCATTATAAGCCCCATGAAGTAGCCCCCCTTAACCTTTCCCAGAACTGCTGAAGGTACCGGTTGGTATGGGAGACAAGGGATACTACAACCCAATATTATGACCAGACCATTCATTCATTATACCCCACCTCACTATATCCTCCTGATGATGCCCCACCGGTCTCGCGGACGTAAAGGTCACCCCTAAACATATACTGGGAGGAAGAAGAGGAGAAGACGGAAGAAGAAAGACAGAAGGAAAACAAAACGAAGAAAATGAAAATAAAAAAAAATAAAGGGAAGAAAATAAAAAGGAGGAGGAGGAGGAATAAAAGAAGAAGAAAAGAAAAAGAAAAGAAAAAAGAAGAAGCAGAAGAATAAGAAGGAGGAGGAGGAGGAGGAGAAGACAGAAGAAGGATAAGAACAAGGGGGAGAAGAAAGAGAAGGAGAAGACTGAAGAGGGAGCAGAGAAGAAGGAAGATAAGAAGACGAAGAAGAAGAAAAAGAAGGAGAAGAAGAAGAAGAAGGGGAGGAGTAAAAGGAGAAAAATGAAGAAAAATAGTAGAAACTACCAACAATACCATTAAAAGGAGAAGTAAAACAATAACAAATATAAGAAACCAGAGGAGGAGAAACTACAAAAAATACCATATATATTAATAAGAACGCACAAAAGCGAAACACACAGAGAACAAGTGGCGTAATTTCGAACCGTTTCCTTTTGAGACAAGTGGCATAATTGCACGTCGTTTCCTTTTGAGTTTGGCCTTCGTATAGGCATAAGTCATGGTTAAAGAAAACAAAAATGAGGGAAAGTTAGCACATTTTATGTATATTATTTTTATGGAGATGGTGTATTTCATTAAGGGCATATCCTTATAACGACAAGGAGAACAAGAAGAGAAACCGAAAAGAGAGAGGATGAGGAAGAAGACGTACATGATGATGAAGGCAAAGACGACAGGGAAGAGTAAAAGACGAAGAGTAGGCAAGAGCGAACAGAATATAACAATGTAAAAGGACAATAACATGAAGAATAGGGAAAAGGTAAAACTACGAATAAGGGAAGAAGACGACAACGACGACGACGACGAAGAAGAAGCAGCAGAAAAGAAAATAAGTTATAACAAAAGACTCCCTGAGCAGGATACCATTTTTGGTCACCGCAGGCAATAAACAAGACTTGATTTGTCTGGTTTTACATATTTGTTGTATCACCCTGACATAATATCAGGCTATCAGCAAGTTTCAAAAACAAGAACCGACTATGAGGAAAACTAACTTAAATACAAATAAACATTCACAGATGACTTACAGCCGTATTGCTAAGCACGATACATGGATATTGCCAGTCCCGTATTGTCAGCTAAAAAATACTTTATGGAAAGGAGGGTTAACAATATAGAACATAAAAACTTGATATCACCCAGTTCCAAAAGGTAACCATATATTTCTAATTTTCTATTCACTTCAATCACCAAGTTGAAGGGTTGTATCAGGTAGCATTTATGAATATATCCAATCTGAATATCTATCACTGGGGACTGTGGAGGTCATTTGAAATCCTTACTTGATTCTATATATCGATAACTGAGAACCTTTACCTATCAGTAACAACTATTATACTTTACCTGATCGCATAGCTAACCCAAAAACCTTACTCCTCACAAATAACACCAATTATACTTTCACTGTTAATATAACTTCATAGTAACCCTACTCATCACCAACTAGATATATCATACCTTACCTCATTTTATAGCTAAACAAAAACCTTACATATAGCAAATCAGAGATGCCATTTATTATTTGGTGGTAAAACAAACCTAGAATTATATTTATCACTATCGTCTATTTTTCCAGGTGACGGTAAATTGCCATGTCCTCATCTTAATTACTTTGTTCTTATGACGATAGTATTACGAAATATGTTGTCACTCGTGAAATCTTGGCATTACTATGAGCCAGACATAAATATACTATCGGAGAATCAGTTGGTGAGGGAATAAACTTACAAACTCCAAACAAACCAACTAGCAAATTATTATGCATTACCAACTACACAAACCACTCTGTGGTGGAGTGGATTAAAGCATGGACTCTCGTCCTGACTGTCTGGGGTTCGAATCTCGGTGAGGGTATACACACTTATTTCATGAAACCCACGTGTATTTGTGATATATATATATATATATCCAAATAGTCAAGCAATGTCAATAATTCGTCTACCTGACTAATTTATTTTTTATCCTCATATTTCTGAATATTTTGTGATACTTTGATTGTGATGGACTGATCTGTGGGTTTTGCCAACATAGAGAATAATTATATACACGCACTATGTTATTCTCTCTCTCTCTCTCTCTCTGTATGTGTATGTGTATGTGTATATATATATATATATATATATATATATATATATATATATATATATATATATATAGAGAGAGAGAGAGATAATGTGAGAGAGACTATTCCAACAAGCCAACAAAATAAAATAAAATAAAAACAAAGAAAAAGACCAAATAAGAGTCAAGACCAAAAATAGCTCGTAGCAATAATCCAATGGATTATGATACCTTACCAGATATTATAGCTAACCTATATCCACCTCATTACCTTCCTCTCTACCCCACAGTTAACTCGTTCAGTCTAATGATAATGTCGGACAGGTTGAGAGAGAGGTATCCTGATCAGGATTCGAACCCACTCACCCCCGGTATACTTGGGCACTTTAACCACTCGGCCATCCGCTCATGGCCGAGTGGTTACGGTCGATCAGTTAAATGATCTTTTGATATGAGTGACACTACCCTTTTTTCAAACACAATACCCGGCGAAGCAACATGGCCTTCAACTCAGGACAACATTTATGGACACTTTTATTATCACTATAATTATTGTTATTTTGTTTATTATATTATTATTATTATTTAGGTACTATTTTTCTATTACTAAACGCCTCAATTCCCGAGAGGGGGTGGCCGCGAATGAATCACCTTCTCAATAACGCGTTTACATTGATTCTGTAAACTTCTCAACTTTTATGTTCACAATTTCTTATGTTGCTTGATAAGTTTTGGAATACCTATATCGCAGAATTTGAATCTGGCTCGACATAATACGGCGACTTGTACTTAGTGTTCTGATCCGCAATAGTGAGTTCTATCAATAAGCTGTACCTCCCCATGTCTATCTATTTATCTAGTTCTATCAATAAGCTGTACCTCCCCATGTATATCTATTATCTAGTTCTATCAATAAGCTGTACCTCCCCATGTCTATCTATTATCTAGTTCTATCAATAAGCTGTACCTCCCCATGTCTATCTATTTATCTAGTTCTATCAATAAGCTGTACCTCCCCATGTCTATCTATTATCTAGTTCTATCAATAAGCTGTACCTCCCCATGTCTATCTATTATCTAGTTCTATCAATAAGCTGTACCTCCCCATGTCTATCTATTATCTAGTTCTATCAATAAGCTGTACCTCCCCATGTCTATCTATTATCTAGTTCTATCAATAAGCTGTACCTCCCCATGTCTATCTATTTATCTAGTTCTATCAATAAGCTGTACCTCCCCATGTCTATCTATTATCTAGTTCTATCAATAAGCTGTACCTCCCCATGTCTATCTATTTATCTAGTTCTATCAATAAGCTGTACCTCCCCATGTCTATCTATTTATCTAGTTCTATCAATAAGCTGCACCTCCCCATGTCTATCTATTTATCTAGTTCTATCAATAATATCTGGTTTGGTTTGGTAACAGAGTTGTAGATGGGTGGAATGGACTACCAAGTGCTATAGTGGGATCTAAAAGTGTAGGGAGCTTTAAGATAAAATTGGATAAGCATATGGACGAGAAGGGTTGGGTGTGAAGGGGGATCAGCCGGGTTGGGCCAATCAGCGCTCTGCAGACCCCCATAATCCTGCGTTAATCTGTAACCGTTTTGGTAAGATGATCCTCAGAGTATTAGAGTGTGAAGCCTATAATTGGGCTTTGTAATTGAATTGGGGTTGTGTGGGACAGGGATCTGCCTTGCTTGGGCCAATCGGCTTTCTGCAGACTCCCATTTTCTTATGTTCTTATGTAATAAGCTGTACCTCCCCATGTCTATCTATTTATCTAGTTCTATCAATAAGCTGTACCTCCCCATGTCTATCTATTTATCTAGTTCTATCAATAAGCTGTACCTCCCCATGTCTATCTATTTATCTAGTTCTATCAATAAGCTGTACCTCCCCATGTATATCTATTTATCTAGTTCTATCAATAAGCTGTACCTCCCCATGTCTATCTATTTATCTAGTTCTATCAATAAGCTGTGTAACCTCCCCATGTCTATCTATTCTATCATCTGTACCTCCCCATGTATATCTATCTCATCAATAAGCTGTACCTCCCCATGTATATTTTTATCTAGTTCTATCAATAAGCTGTACCTCCCCATGTCTATCTATTATCTAGTTCTATCAATAAGCTGTACCTCCCCATGTCTATCTATTATCTAGTTGTTGTTGTTGTTGTTGTTGTTCCCCAAGCTGCCTGGCCGAACAGCCCCAAGGCCCCGAGCAAGGCCATAACCGAGCGCCCCCACAGAACCCTCCCCGCCGACCACAATAAAGCCTGGGTGACCGAAGCCACTCCATGGCGGGGAGCTGAGGAGGGTGCGGAAATGCCCGGGAAACCAAAGCCCCACCCAGGGCCCTGTGTCCCTCAGCAATTATGAAGAGAAAGTTGAGGGGCAAGGGAAAAATGTGACGCTTTGGCTTCCAATTTTGGTAGATTGGGAGGTCAATCCACGTTAGAGACGCCGTCACTTGAGATCTAGAAAATATATAAGTAAAAGGAACAGTCAGAGTAAGCTATGGGTATGGCAGAGATTGCTCAGTTCTCACTCTGATAGACCAGCCCATCACCACATGACTAGAACCCAATCCTCTCAGCATCAGCTAGGAAAGGCCCTAGAAAGCCGCCTTTTATCTAGTTATCTAGTTCTATCAATAAGCTGTACCTCCCCATGTCTATCTATTTATCTAGTTCTATCAATAAGCTGTACCTCCCCATGTCTATCTATTATCTAGTTCTATCAATAAGCTGTACCTCCCCATGTCTATCTATTATCTAGTTCTATCAATAAGCTGTACCTCCCCATGTCTATCTATTTATCTAGTTGTTGTTGTTCCCCAAGCTGCCTGGCCGAACAGCCCCAAGGCCCCGAGCAAATCCAAGGCCATAACCAAGTGCCCCCACAGAACCCTCCCCGCCGACCACAATAAAGCCTGGGTGACCGAAGCCACTCCATGGCGGGGGGCTGAGGAGGGTGCGGAAACGCCCGGGAAACCAAAGCCCCACCCAGGGCCCTGTGCCCCTCAGCAATTATGAAGAGAAACTTGAGGGGCAAGGGAAAAATGTGACGCTTTGGCTTCCAATCTTGGTAGATTGGGAGGTCAATCCACGAAGAGACGCCGTCACTTGAGATCTAGAAAATATATAAGTTAAAGGAAAAGTCAGAGTAAGCTATGGGTATGGCAGAGATTGCTCAGCTCTCACTCTGATAGACCAGCCCATCACCACATGACTAGAACCCAATCCTCTCAGCATCAGCTAGGAAAGGCCCTAGAAAGCCGCCTTTGGCGGGGGGATAGCTCCCCTATTTCAACCCCTTTCGGGGTTGGGCACCCGCCCTCTATTTATCTAGTTCTATCAATAAGCTGTACCTCCCCATGTCTATCTATTATCTAGTTCTATCAATAAGCTGTACCTCCCCATGTCTATCTATTTATCTAGTTCTATCAATAAGCTGTACCTCCCCATGTCTATCTATTATCTAGTTCTATCAATAAGCTGTACCTCCCCATGTCTATCTATTATCTAGTTCTATCAATAAGCTGTACCTCCCCATGTCTATCTATTATCTAGTTGTTGTTGTTGTTGTTGTTGTTCCCCAAGCTGACGGATCCTTGTGGGACTCCGTTTGGAAAGTTTCTGATTTTAGATGACTGACCGGCAAAAGATACGTGTGCACATCTGCCTGCTAGGAAGTTGGCCAGCCACCGTTTTGTGTTGTTGTGCATGTTTGTGTTGTAGATTTTGTTTGTTAGGTTGTGGCGGGGGATGGCATCGAAGGCTTCACTAATGTCGAGTGTGGCTAATAGTGATCTGTGTGGTGGTCTAGCTGAATTGATGCCGTCGAAAGCTCTTTGTGTAAGGTCTGTGAGAAGAGTGTTTGTGGAGTGCAGTGGCCTAATGACTTTGGAGGGGGAGCAAAGGGATGGGGCGGTGCGAGGAGGTGGGTCTTTGTTGGGTTTGGGGAAAGTGATGATGATACCATGCTTCCAAATGTCTGGTATTGTGTTGTGTGAATAGCTGTAGTTTGATATGTTAGTGAGTGCTTGTATGCCTTGTGGTCCCAGGTGTCTGAGGTGTATGTTGCTTATGTTGTCTAGGCCACAGGCGGGATTGTTGATGATATGCTTTGTCTGGTGATTGGTGAAGGGTGTATAGTCAGGGTCTGTGGGGAATTGTCTCTTACGTCGGATGACACGTCGGTCGTCTTTGTGAGGTTTTAGGTGGCTGACATGTGAAAAGTGATTGATGAGAGTGTTTGCTTGTTGTTTACATGAAGGAGTAGAGTCTGTTGTTGTGATTGCAGCATGTGATTGTGTTGTGTTGCTGTTGGAAAGTGTGATGCTGTTTAGTGTTTTGTATAGTTTTTGGGGTTTGTTTTGTGATCAAGTGTTTGTAGGAAGTTATTCCAATTTAGTTTTTGTTGTTCTTGTATTTTGTTGTTAGTTTGGGTGTTGAGTGCTTGAATTTGTTGTGTGATGTCTGTGTGTGGGGTGCTGGGGAGTGTTTCAGTATGTCACGTTGTCTGATGAGGTTTTGAATTTCTGGTGTGAAGTTGGGGTTGTGTCTTTTTCTGTTACCTCTTGGAATGTGTTTTCTTGTCAGCGTTTTGGATAGTTTTATTGAGTATGTGTACAGCATTGTTGATGTTAGTGATGGGTGTACTGTTTAGAGTTGTGAAGTGTTGTTCTGTCTCATTTGTGAATGCTTCCCAGTTAGCTCTTTTATAATTGGTGTATGTGTGTTTGTGGCTAGCTGGGGTGAGTCTGGTTTTGGTGGTGATAATGATCGGGAGGTGGTCAGAGCCTAAGGTTCTGACCACCCTCCAGGATGTTGTGGGGGCGAGTTCTGGGGAGCAAAAGGTGATGTCTGGAGATGATGGGTTATAGAGGGCTTGGTGAGGAATATGGGTATGTTGATGGATGTCGTTAAGGATGATGAGTTATCGGTTTGGTTTTGTAGTACCAGCCCTCTGTCTGTGTCGGGGTTGTCGACAAACCAGGCCGACGTCTTGGCGTTGAAGTCACCACCCAGGATGATGTGTGGGGTGTGTGGGGTGTTTGTGATGTGTTGTAAGTGTGGTCTGTATTCATTTGGTACTGTAGGGGATGTTTGGGGAGGGATGTATGTGTTGATGATGGTTATGTTGGAGTTGTTGCCAGTGCGTATTTTAATTGACTGTATTTCTGTTGTGTTATCATTTGGGGGGAGGAGTGATTTGGTTTGTACACTGGTTACTATGTATGATATTTCTTTGTGTACCAGGGTGATGAGTTTACCCCCCCCCCCACCCCCTCTTGTCTGATGGTGGTGAAATTATGAAATGTGGGTGTTTTTTGTGTTGTGCGGAGTTTTGTTTCTTGTAAGATGGCAATGTGTATGTTGTGTTGTTTGATGAAGTGTGAGAGTTCGTGTTTCTTTGTGTTGATGCCATCTATGTTCAGTTGAAGAATGTTAATGTTATGTGCACGATGTATGTTGGGTGCTGCTGCACGAGGATGTGATGGGGGGGGTGGGGGTGAGGGAGGGGCTGGGGGTGGGGGTGGGGGAGGGGGGGGTGGGGATTGAGGGGGAGGAGATGGGGGTTGGAATGGATTAGGATGGGGTGTGGTGTGTTGAGTTGAGGATGTGGATGGTATGGGAAGGTTAGGTGGGTTAGGGAGGAGAGGTGGACGGGTTTTAGGGGGGGAGTGGATGATATGGGAAGGTTAGGTGGGTTGGGGAGGAGAGGTGGACGGGTTTTAGGCGAGGGATTTGACTGGGAGAGGGAGGGGCATGAGGAACAGGTCCAGGTGTTTGTGTAGTGTTTCTTGGAGGCAAGTGTTGTGCAGGTGAAGTGGGTCCAGTTCCCACATGAATTGCAGAGAACTGAACCCTTAGTATGGCGACTCGAAGTGATGGGTTTTGAGCAAGTTGGACATATGTATGTGAACGTGGGTCCTGGGTTGCTCTCAATGTCTCCGGCTAGAAGAAGTCTTCGAGAAATGACAGCCGGAGAGTCATTTCTCGGTGTAGGAAAAACTGTGTGATGTGTGTGTGTGGTGTGAGAGGTGTGGAAATTCCCGGCGCGACCGAAGCCGCTCCAAGGACCCGTGCCCCCAGGGAGGGGGCAGGGGATGGTTGTGACGGTTTGGCTCCCGAAACTGCTCCCCGCGGCCGGCATCCGGTTTTCCTCCACTGGTCGTTGATTTTGTCTTCGGCTGTGGAGGGTCGGCAGCCATCCGCGGTTGGCAGCCTCGGGAGGTGGCCCCACGGCGTAGACGCCGCCACATCAGGACCTGAACTATTATCTAGTTCTATCAATAAGCTGTACCTCCCCATGTCTATCTATTTATCTAGTTTGAGGGGGGTCACCGTTTTTTTTATCTTTCTCTAATGTTGTCCTTTTCCCTGGCTTGTATCCATTCGGCCCCATTCAGCCAACTGTTTTAAGACGTTTATCACCATCCAGGTGTCGATTTCTTCCTGGCGAGCGATAGCGAGCCAGCATTGTATGAAGAAATCCGGCTTCGCCGGACACATTTTTCTATCGAAAAATGTACAAATTTAGCTTGCTGTCAAAACAAATATATATATATGCTGGCTCGCTACCGCTCGCCAGAAATATATTGACACCTGAATGGGGGTAAACGTCTTAAAACAGTAGGCTGAATGGGGCCGAATGGATACAAGCCAAAGAGAGAGGGAAAGAAAGAGAAAACAAAAGCGAGGTGGGGTCCCTTAATGATCTATCCATCTATTATGTCTATAGTCTGTTTGTTTATGTATCTATTTCCCTCCCTCCACAGAACTGGCACACACAATCCTGATTTAGATCTGGGTTACCTCGATAATAGAAACCAACAGAAGCCGTTCACCAATCATCGGCCAGAATCCGGATTCTCCATATGCAGAAACGAGGACGCACAAGTAGTCCGGATACAATGTGTTTTACTTTCAGATATATTCGAATTAGAAAATATGTAAGCCTATCTTTTCATATGACTAACTTACCTCACACAAACAGTATCACTTTATTATGTTTACTTTTTACTTATTTCTTAACTCTTCCCTTCACATCCACAGTACCGGTAGTATTCCGATGTTAATTTATGATTTTACAGGTTTGTTACATTATTTAAACGTATGTTATGGGCTAAGATAATTCAGAGTAGATTAGTTGTTAGGCTTTATTAGGTACACTATTTGCTTTGTTGATATGCGTACGAACTGTCTCTATATGAAAAACATTGTGGATAGCCACGGTATATTGATTAGGACATGTCTGTTTGTACTTGGTGTTTGTAACTATAGGGCCGACCCAGTTGACATCATAGGTAAAACTAAGAAATGAGTATGGGTGGCAATTGGGTGACAAACTGACAATTTCAATAAAATGTAACTATTGCTTACGGCCATATTCTAAAATCTTACCTTAGTGAACACTTTGTTCTGATAAACAATAATAGAAAATGTAATTTGCATTTTTTCGCAACTGCATTGTATCAAGCATTACACAAATCATTGTTATGTGCCTTTGAATCTAATAATCTACCGGAGTAAGCGAATTTCAGGGATAGCTGGGGCGGGGTAAGCGAATTTCAGAGATAGCTGGGGCGGGGTATGCATGAATTCTGAAAAACATGTTCTGCACCGTGAAAGAATTATTGTTAAGTTATGGAGCTTAACAAACACCCTAGTACCTCGGGGAGATATTACAATTTCTTCAATGACCTTAATATAAGGTGTGTTGATGGAAAAAAAAAAAAAAGGAATATTCAAGTTATCAAGGTTGTTGTTGTTGTTGTTGTTCCCTAAGCTGCCTGGCCGAACAGCCCCGAGTCCCTGAGAAAGGCCATGGCCACGATCGGGCTTTCCCACAGAGCTCTCATTGAGTGTAGATTGTGTTGTTGGCGTAAGTGGTTGTGTGAAATGCAGTCTTCTATGATGTGTTTAATGGTATGGGGTGCTGTGTTACATCCCGGGCAGGTGTCGACAACGGAGTCATCCAGTCTCTTCTGATAGCTCAGGAGAGCTGGATGGTGTCCGCATCTCAGCCTGGCCAGGTGGACTCTGTCCTCGCGAGGAAGGGAGGATTCGGAAGGATGGATTTCGGGAGGTCGTGCATGCAGCTGCGTGTTGTCTGTGAGTGAGTGGATGGATCGGTGAGAGATATGAGTATGGATGTGCTTCTGGAAGTTGGTTCGGGGTGGGCAGGGAGGGAGAGAGGACAATAATTGTGTGTGATACCGTGTGCTGGGTGTTGTTTTGATATTTCTTGGTGTCTGTGGGTGTGTTGCCATGTAGTTTAGTGGGTGGTCTTGGTTCGTGGAGGCTGCTGCCAGGAATTGAGTGCCTCTCATGTCCAGATGGTCTTTGACTTTGAGGATTTTGGTTTCTTGATGTAGGTGATCTGTGGGTGCAGTAGCTGTGCAGCCTGTAATGATCTTCAGGGCTTTGTTTTGAATAGTCTGTAAGGTCTTATGATGTGTTTCAGCTAGGTTAGAAGCCCAGGCTGGGCTTGCGTATTCCATCACTGATCTTATGTATTGTTTATATACTGTGGTGGTAGTTTCTTTGTTGTGTCCAAATTTTGTGTGAGCAAGTGACCTGAGGGCGTTAAGTCTGGGTGTCAGTTTCTTTTTAATGTTTGTGGTGTGCTGTTTGAATGTCATATGAGTATCATATGTTACTCCTAGGATTTTGGGTGTGTGTGTATGTGTTAGGGGTGTGTTGTTTATGGTGAGTTGAGGGATGTATTCGTGTTCTCCTGTCCAACTTGTGAGCAGGGTTGCGGTGGATTTGGCTGGGGCTAGATTAAGTCTGTTTGTAGTGCACCAGCCATGTAGTGTGTTGAGATAGGGTTGAAGGAGATCTGTTGCTCTTTTTGGGTTATGGTGTGTGCATGTGAGTGTTATGTCATCTGCATAGGAGGCTAAGTTTATTTGGGGCGTATTGGGTGTAGTTATCAAGGTAGTATTATATTGTTATTGATCCAGACTGTAGGGTTGCCAGCAGATGGGAGGATTGTGCTTTTAAATATGAAAATGAAGTTAAGAAGTGGACATTTTGACATAACCTATAACACTACAAAACACAACCTGACAACAGATGAAACCCACTGGAGACTATCGTGGTCAATAGGTGACATGTGAGTGTGTAGTCCAAGATTACAAGACGAGATGATGATATTGCGGCGATGCAGCTTCACGAAGTCGAACTTACACTGTGCCAAAGCTGAAAGACAGCCAAGGCGCCTTTAATCAGAGAATCTCGAGTGAGTCGAAACAGGTTGCAAAACTTGTCTTGCTAATCTCATTCCTTATTTGGAATAATACCACCAGATTCCATCGTGTTGAGTGATGTAATCTACATGCGATGGAGTCTGTATGAAAGGAAAATTGGAGCATACAAAAAAAAATCCCTTAACTAATCTTACGCTAGCAGCAACTAATCTAAAACCCGCCTTATCATTTGACACACACACACACACACACACACACCCCCCACGACACAGAAACTTACTTCCACCAGACGCCCCTAGACCTACACGTGCAGCTCGTCATTTCAACACACTCCAACCAATAAGAGCAAGAACTGAGATATAAAAATAGTCCTATCCCAACCATTGTTAATATTATTAATAATGTGTAATAACGGCCTGTCACACCATATATACGCGCCCACCTTTAATAATATATGCATAAGTGTGTGTGCGTGTGTGTATTAGAATATAATTATGTATGTATTTGCTTGAGTTTGTTTATGTATATGTGTATATATGTATCTATGTATGTGCAGTATATGTGTATGTATGTGTGCGTATATGTGTATGTATGTATGCGTTATTTATGTATATATATATGTGTATAGTGTATACTGTTTGTGGTTCGAGCCCGGCTGAGAGTATCAGGTAGGATAAGAGAAGAGCATATATGCATGTAATGTGCATATATTTATGTATATGTATGTCTGTGTGTATGTGCTGTCAATGGTTCGAGCCCGGTTGAGAATATAAGGTATATAATATATATATGTACTGTACGTGTATTTATATTTATATGGTCATATGCACATATGTATGTAAATATACGTACATATGAGCGAGAACATATTGCTCACTAGCGCAACTTCTGATTATAAATCTATGCATAAGCATTATCTATTATTAAGTGTTCGTGTATCTTCATCCATGTATTTCCACCCTTAACAATAGAACACCCAGCTCTTCCATATTTCGCCTTCTGTCACACACACACACACACACACACACACACACACTACCGAGGATTAACCTCCCATTGTAGTACCTGCACCCTCTTTACCTGACCTTACCAAAACAGTTTCTGTATGTATGTATGTTTGTGTGCATACGTGAGCGTTTGTGTATACGGACATGTGCACACTTACTGCATGTTCTTATGTTCCTATATATGTATGTATATGTATGTGCGCACGTACGTGTATATACGTATGTTCTGTATATGAGTAAGTAAATAAATGTGTATATGTACTGTATATCACTTACTCTCATGGTTATTTTATGATAATTTGTATTCTGCACATGCATCATTATTGTATTTATTTATTTTGTTTGTAAACTAAGCTTACCATCCTCATATCTGTACATCTCATGTTCATCCACTAAATTGTAAAATGTGTATTTTCAGCTCATGAGGCTGCCATTCTTTAATAAACCGTTTATTATTATTATTATTATTATTACACACACACACACACACACACACACACACACACACACACACACAGAGCCCGTAGCCTAGTAGGTAGCGCTCTCGTCTCACACACGAGGGGTCGGGGGTTCAATCCCCCGGCCGGGCGGAGACAAATTGGGCTTGTCTCCTTTCATGTGTTAGCCTCAGTTCACCTAGCTGTAAATAGGTACCTGGAATAAGTGGACGACGTTGTGACGTCCCATCTGGGGTTGGCAAAAATGGTACAAGGCGAGATGGGTATCATATGGTTCACCAAAGCTGATGGCTACCTAAGCCTTCGGGCGAGACGGTACCGTCTATAGTGAGAATGGTACCATACAGATCCACCCTAAGCCTTCGTTTCCGATGTCGCCAATTGGCTAAAAATACAGACTACACACACATCCACAGCCATTCCAACGATACATATAACACCTACACATATAGGAGGCGGGAAATAACGAGCATGCTCACTCCCGCAATACAACTAGAGTAAGTACACACACACACACACACACACACACACACATTATACATTACTTGCTCTTATAGTTAACATAGAGTCAATATCAAGCTCTCTTTCTCTCTCACTCTCTCCAGGGTTAGTTTTTTCCCCATGTCTGATAGCAGTAACCGTGTGAAATAATTCTCATTAGCAAGCAGAGTGCCTCTAAACCGGCACCTCTTACATTTTCACGATTCTAGGTATTTTACGGTTTTAGCTTATTAATATTAGTGTGTGTGTGTGTGTGTGTGTGTGTGTGTGTGTGTGTGTGTGTGTGTGTGTGTAATACAGAGCATCATGTACTGTATCAAGATAGCAAATATAGACCGGTTTGAAGACTGTAGTAGATACAGTGAAATGGTGGTTAGGAAGATAAAATGATACTACTACTAATAATGAAACGGACTTTGATGGTAAGACTAGTTTATCTGTTGGAATAGTTTTGGTTATCAATGTAGTCTGTAATCGGTAAAATCAAACGTGGAGACAATCATATAATTCGACACTAGTCTACAGCACCCTCTGCTTAAGAATGTAAACAGAGAAACCGATCTGGGAGTAACAATATCGAGTAACCTAAAACCGAGTCAACAATGTTCAGAAGTTGTTAAGAAGGCAAACAAAATAATTGGCTTTATAGGCAGGTCATTTGAGCATAAATCCAAAGAAGTTATCCTAACCCTTTACAATTCCTTAGTCCGCCCTCTTCTGGAATACTGCGTTCAATCCTGGTGCCCTTATTACCAAAAAGATATAAACAAGCTAGAACGAGTTCAACGTAGAGTTACCAAAATGATACCTAGCCTAAAGAACAAACCATACGAAGAGCGTCTTAGAGAATTAAATCTATTTCCTTTAACCCAGCGCAGATTAAGAGGTGATTTAATTCAAGTGTTCAAAATCATCAAAGGCATCGACAATATGAACTGTAGTAAGTACTTCACTATCGACCAATCTAATTACACGCGGGGAAACGGTTGCAAAATTATTGGTAAATCTTTTAACTCACACGAATCTAAGAATTTCTTCTTCAATCGAGTTGTCAACTTGTGGAATGGGCTTCCCCGAAACGTTATAGACTGCATCACCGTTGATTCATTTAAACTCCGCCTAGACAAATATCTCTCATCAAACCCGCGACTGACTGCGTTTGTAAATGAATAACTTTATTTTATCCCCCCCTCAGTTACTAACCCATCTGTCCTCTACTAACTTCCTAATCCTGCCACGGACATTAGTTCCAGGGCAGTAATTCCCTTTCCAATGTTCCCTTACCCACTCTAAACCACTGTTTGGACACTTGATCCTCAGTGTTTTGGAGGACAAGCAACCTAGAAGGGTCACTAGATCTGTTGTTGCTTGATTTCCTTTGTACTTTGTACTCCTTTGTGTACACCTCTTCAATCCTTTTAATAATATGGCCTCTTCTTTTCAATGTTGTTAAATGTTCCAACTCTCCCTCCAGCCACCATACATTGGCTTACATTCTGTAAATTAGATAGTTCAACACATTGTTAGGTCTTTTTCCAGACGACGAGTGAAACGAAGAGATTATGGTGTGTGCAACCAACTTGCCAACACTCACAGATATAATACAGCTTTGGAAGGAACTACAATATAGTAATACAATCCCTTAATTTGACCGCAACTAGGTTCCTTTAATTAAGATTTAAAATAAATAAATAAATCTAACAATGGCCTGAATAAACACTTCTACTTTATAATTATTGGAAGTAGTAGTAAAGTTACTGTAATGAATCTCTCTCTCTCTCTCTCTCTCTCTCAGACATAATATATTGGTGTTTATATCCGTAGACTTTACCATTAAGCTATGGGTTCATTGGGTTCTTTGTGTGTATTGGGTTCATTGGTGTAGTAGGGGGTGAAGATGGCGTTGGTGGTAGTACACATGTTAGTGTTTCTGTAGTGGTGGTATGGGTAGCAATGATTGTGGTGCTGGTGGGGGTTGATGATGTTGGTGGTGGTGGTGTGGTAGAAGTGATGGTGGTAGATATGGTGGCAGTGGTGGTGGAATGTAGATGGTGGTAATTATGGAGGTGCTGGTGGTAGAGATGGTGATGGTGGTAGTGGTGGTGTTGGTGGAATGTAGATGGTGGTAATTATAGAGGTGCTGGTGGTACAGATGGTGATGGTGGTACAGATGGTGATGGTGGTAGTGGTGGTGGGGTGTAGATGGTGGTAATTATAGAGGTGCTGGTGATAGAGATGGTGATGGTGGTAGTGGTGGTGTTGGTGGAATGTAGATGTTGGTAATTATAGAGGTGCTGGTGGTAGAGATGGTGATGGTGGTATAGATGGTGATGGTGGTAGTGGTGGTGGGGTGTAGATGGTGGTAATTATAGAGGTGCTGGTGATAGAGATAGTAGTTATGGCAATGGAGGGGGGTAATAGTGGCATTTGTGGTACTGGAAGTGATTGTCATAACAGTAGTAATGGTGGTGGTGACTGGATAGTGGTAGTGATAGTAGTAATAGTGGTGCTGTGTGGAAATTATGGTTGTGGTGTTTGTCGTGATGGTACAAGTATTGGTGATGATCGTGATGATGGAAGATGTGCTAGATTGGTATTGATGATGATGATGACTGTTGTGGTACGGTAGATGTTTTAGTTGTATTGTGGCTGTGAATGTGGTAAGGCCTGTAGATGTGGTTCCATAAAAGATAACACACAGAGAAAGCAATAAGATCCTACCGGTATGTTTACGTTAGTATCCACTACAATTATGGATATTCCCAAGTACTCCTACAGATATGTTAGTATTGCAGTATGAGATTCTGAAGTACTCACAAGGACTATTATTAACAATGCAATACAATATTCACAAACTTATAATGGTTATGAGATTTAAAGTAGTCAATAATATTTCATGACAGTATTGAAATAAAGTTTCAGCAGCCATTAACATATATTGGTAGTGTTTAAAAATGAGATTTGAGAAGCAAAACAGTAATTACAATATTGAAATAATAAATTCAGTATTAGTCACTTAAGATATAATGGTAGTGATGAAGTAAACAGAGGTTGCATGAAGGAACGTATTATCATGTAAACAGTGTAACAGTAGTGTTGTGGTGGTGTAATAGGTATAGCAGTGAGAAGGGGGATTTAACCTTCATATGAGTCGATACGATGGCGCTATGTTCGTTTCATTCTGGCTAATACTTGACGATTGTATCCAGAAGAACTTTCAGGAATCAAAGGGGTGCACAGTATTCCTAATGACAATATTGCTTCCTCAACCAAATCAAATCTTGTACAAATATCCAATTTAAACGTTAGAAAATATCAAAAGAGTTGATGTTATATGTGATGAGCTACGTATAAACTACATACAGTTGTGTATCATTATATAAACAGCGTACAGTCACAATCCAGAATATTTATACACCCAAGCTAATCCTTCAGCATGATCACGCAATGTTTATCTTATTCTGGTTGTCTTTAGCTTATAATCTACATCTAGAACTCGAAAAGGTAAATGCTATATCAAAAATAATATGAATAACATAGGTCCTTCTTAAACTGCATTAAATCTGCTAATGTTATCCAGAAAATAATGTAAAAATACGTCATCGTAATAAAGGAGTTAAGCTGTATCGAATGCAAACGAGACAAGACAGTGCTATATAATAATCCAAATGCTTCAGAGCTTGCCATTAAAGGTACAAAGATTCAAATGGGTGTCGACTTATTATGACTTATGACTGTGTAAGTGGCGTGGTGGTGGTGGTGTTGGGGGGGGGGGGGGGGGTAATAGTATATACCAGTGAGAGTGAGATTCAACCTTGACGCGATTGTACCAAATGTTGCATATTAAAGTAGTATTGTAACAGCGCGAGTGGTAGCCTGATACGTATATAGCGCACTCTCTCTAGATGATTGTTGCACAAGGCAGAGGCATTATAGCATCGTTGGTGTGGAGTGCTACGCACTCATTGTGCTCGCTCTCGCTCTCTCTCTTCCCAGTCATGCAAGAAGTGAGCGATCAAGTGGCACCCCATTTGTTGGATCTTCAATAAATCGTTAGAAACTGGAGAGGTGCCCAAAGACTGGAAGCTGGTGAACGTGACCCAAATATTTAAGAATGGGTATCATGAGTGCCCCAAGAATTTATCGGCCAATTATATTAACATCTGTCATAGTAAAAATGTTAGAAGGGATACTACAGTGCATTCATTCGACATATATCGACAGGCCCCGCTCGCTTCCACCAGCGCCGTAGACGAAGTAGAGCTTATCATACCGCAATCTCGGACAAGTCACTTGTCACCTTACCACGGAGCTGATAAGAGCTCCAAGTAAAATTAATTATACGATGTAAGAGCGCTTTAATACATGCATATTTGCAGTTACTCTTTACTATACAATATTACCATATACCATTGTACAGAAAAGTAAACTCCATTACCATTGTTTTACCTCGTCTACTTGGGCAGAGCAGAGGTAGACAATTATTAAGCTAGGCCTAGCGAGCGACTGCTTTTAGTTGTATAGGGTACCTAATACCTCCCCCTCCCTTGTCTGTGTGCCTCAGTCTCCCTCCCTCTCTCTCTCTCTCTCATATTGTGAAGTGATTACATTTTGACTGATTAGTCAACTTGTGTAGATCATAATTTTGTGATTCATTTAGCCGCCAATAATGACGTTTCCAGGGTGTACCACGAGGAGAACCACCACATCAACTGGCTCAGTTTCCTCCTTATCAAAATACTTGAATACATTTAATACAATATTCCTGGCTTGACTGACAAGTCGGGGAGAACCAGCAGGTCTGCCAGGGGTATGGGCAGGAGACGCCATCTTCCCCCTTCAGAAGACGGGAGGGAACTGAACTGACGTTTGAATGACAGCGCATTGACAGTTGAGAGAGAAGACACCGGCGTTGCCAATGTAGCTACCGCTAGATCTAAAAGTATTTACTTGAACAAGGGAATGGAGCTGTTAAAGACAGGCTCCAGTCTTAACATTTCTTTCTCACTCGTTGATGTAGAAAGGTAGATGGCTTTGTAGGCCATTTTTAATAATTTAAATTGATAAATAAATATTGACTTGATCTAGCGGCAATATTTTACACCTAGCAATAAGAATGCTCGCTATACTCCGAATCTTTTAGCACATGTTATCAATATTGGAGTAATATTCTAGCAATATTAGGTAGGCATTCACTAGCTTGTATTCTTCTAGTTACTTCTGCAAACAGATTAAATAATATTTTTGTGCTGATTTGGTAACCCTGTTGGACACCCATACCTCGCACAGTCATGCCAGCCGTATGATAACGGTTGGGGAAGGGGGCGGGGCCTGTCGATATATGTCGAATGAATGCACTTTTTTTTTGTAGTTGATAAGATAGTTGACTACATGGAAATCCACAACTTAATTATGGATTCCCAACATGGCTTCAGGCGACACCGATCATATCTTACCAACTTGCTGGAATTTTCCTGAGAAATGTTGAGTGAGTATGACAAAAGTAGAGCCGTAGACATCCTATACTTAGATTTTCAAAAAGCTTTTGGCAAAGTGCCTCCTTGTAGGCTAATGTCAAAAGTGAGTGCACTAGGTATCAGTAAAGAGGTAAGAAACTGGATAGAAAGTTGGCTAACAGGTAGACAGTAGCTAGTTGTCATCAATGGTATTACTTCTGAGTGGACTCGAGTCAAATCTGGAGTTCCTCAGGGATCTGTCCTTGGCCTACTCCTGTTTATCATAAACAGGCATGTCAATGACATCGATATTGGTCTGTTGAGTGTGATGTCGAAGTTTGCAGATGATATTAAATTTGTGCACAATTTTAAAGGGGTTGAACAACTCAGCAAGGATCATAACAGTTTGGGTGAATGGTCTGAAACATGGAATATGCCACTAAGCTTGTAGAAGTGCAAGGTGATACATATCGGCCAAACAAATCCTAAATCAGATTATTCATTAATGGGAAAGACTCTGCAAGCGATTTACTTGGAATAAGACTTGGGTATTCTGATTAGCAGTGACTAAGTTTTTTAAGCAGTGCATTGAAATAAAGGAGAAAACCCAAAATGTATTAGGGTAGCCTAGGATATATGAAGAGACAATTCCAACCTAGAAATGAAGAGATAGTCCTCACACATTTACAATGCTATGATACGGCCTCTTCTAGAATATGCTTTTCAATTCTGGTCTCCAGCACTCAGGAAAGATATAGAGCAACTAGAAAGAGTCAAAGCTAGGGCTACAAAGCTTATTCCATCGATAAGAAGACTGAGCTATGAGGAGCATTTGAGAGCTCTTAGCCTCTTTTCATTGGGCATGCGTACACTACGTGGTCAACTCATTGAAGTCTTCAACATACTTAATGTGATTGACAACGTGAATTTTAATAAAAAGTTTACCCTACATTGGGATACAACACACAACCATGGCTGTAAGTTTGAATTGAAAAGGTTCAGCACTAGAGTATGTGGAAACATTTTCACATAAGATCTGTTCAACCTGGAACAAACTTCCCTCAGAAGTTGTAAATAGTTCCTAAACAGATCAGTTCAAGAGAGTAAACAGTATTTTGCATACTCTGCAATGAGCGCAGTGCTCTACACAATATCTCTCTTTCCACTTCATGTATCTTCCCGGAATGGACTGCAAGGTCTTTGATATACTATTCCTTGTAACTCCTTGTAACACAAACACTCTCTCTCTCTGCCTATATACTATGGTTATTACTAGGTAAGAGAAGTAATGTTATGGTGGTCGTACGCTCGTAGTGAGAGTCTTTTCAAGATGATCCTGTCTGGCACATCATACGATAATCTAGCCAATTCGTACGCGGTGATCCAATTAGAGACCAATATCTATAAAAGAAACTACTCACAAAAAATAGAAGAGTTCGTTAAATAAAAGTCCGTTTCGAAATGTATGATAGATAAGGCATATTTTGAAATAAAATTGATTCTGCTTAATGTTCCTGGACGTTTGTTATTCGATATCACATACTTATTGGACCACCACATACGAATTAGCTAGCCTACCCCACATAAGCTCACCATCAGACAACTTCGGTAGCTACGATGTGCGTGACAAATCTTATTCCGAATATTTGTGTTGATGAGGTAAGGGAGTTGTGGAAAAAGAGTTGTAATAATAGCAGTTTGGTGTTAGTCAATCAATCACTTATATGTTGTAGCTAAACCACATACTAAACAAAAAATGCTCGCTTCAAATATTACAATTATTAAAATAAATAGGAATAATAAAAGTAGGCACACAAGCACATTCACACAATCACATATACCCGGTACCTGTATATACATATATAATTCCTCTGCAACTAACCTCATTTAATAGTAATGTTATGGTGGTGCTGTGGTGGTAGTGATGCTGTTGAGGGAGTATAGTAGTAGTAATAGTAGTCGTAATATGGTAGGGATATGGTGTTGTGGTGGTAGTGATGGTGTTGAGGTAGTGTAGTGCTAGTAGAAGTAGTATGGTAGTGATATAGTGTTGTTGTGGTGGTGTTAAGTAAGGAGAGCCTGGAAGACCTTGACAGAGCTCCTCAAGGTGACCAGGGTGCCGAACATCGCACACCACCACTACCACCACCACCATTCTCCTCCTCCTCCTAACTATCTTCTTTACCCCCCTCCATCACCACTTCCACCAACATCCTCTTCTACACCTCCCCCTCCACCACCACCATCCTCTTCTTTACCCCCCTTCCCATCACCATCCACACCATTTTCTTTACCTCCTTCCCCCCAGCACCACCATCCTCATCTTCTTTATCCTCCACCAGCCACTACCACCCCTGACTCCTTGCACCCCCTACATTGCCCCCCCCCCCCCCCACACACACAATTGCTGCCAGGCTGTATTGCTGTGCTGCTGTTTCCTTGTAAATATATTAGCGTTGTGGTGCGATGTTTTAGTGTTGTGCTGCTTTGAGTAGCTGGTGTGTGGTGAGATGGGTGTTGTGGTGGTGGTGGGTGTTGTGCAGAGCTATATTGTGGGGCTGTTAAGCGGTAATGCTGTTCTGTTGCTGAGTGTTCCGTAAGGCTGTGGTGTGGTGGTGGTGCCTGTGATGTGGTGTTGAGCTGCTGTGTAGTGTGATGGTGCTGTGTTTGTAAATGTTGTGTAGTGCTAGAGTTGTGATGTTATGATGCTTGTGTGAGGCTATGATGTTGCAGTGCTGTTTGGCACTGTATTATGATAGCCCAGCTATTGTAGTGCTGGCGGTGATGCAAATATAATAATACTGGTATCACTGAGTTGCTTTGAAACTGGTGGCGTAACAGCAACGCGTGATACTTGCGATGCTGTAAATATAGTACTGAAGTACTACCAGACATGACATACTATACAGCTGTTGTGTTGTGCAGTTATAATATGGTGTTGGTATTCGGTGGTGCCGTGAACGTGATGCTGATGTTTTGGTAGTGAGACTTAGTGATGTTGTAGGACTGTGTGGCTGTAGGTGTAGTGTCCAAGTGCTTACCTTACCTTTGGATACCTTTGGATGTGTTCGCCGCTCCTCTAGCGGCACCAAGGAGCGCGACGCCCCTCGTTATGGGTGGTGATTTGGTGCAGTAGACTGTTTGAAGCGACAGCTCGCTCCCTTGCGAGGATGGGCTCGTCTGGCACTTTTTGCAGTTCGACATTTAGGGCTCTCTTGAAGTTGTCTAACGAGATGTCCCTCATGTCTCTTACTCGCCGTGGGAGTTTGTTGAAGAGACGTGGGCCTCTGTGTGATAACCAGCCCTCTCTGTGTATGTTTGTTCTGCTTTGTGTTACTCTGTTGGCGGTGTTGTGAAAGGGGTGTCGTTGTTTTGGTACCGTAGTGAGTGTTTGTGATGCTGTAACTGTGGTGTTGAATACAGGCCTTCAAACTTGCGTAAAATTTGCGAGAGTCATGTGACTGTCAGGTAGAAACAAAGCACAGGTGGCTATCGTGCAGGGATCATACACAACTCTTACCCGGGGCCATCATAAATCCTTACTATTCCAACTTTGCAATAGTATGACTTCGATTGGTCCAGGTAGGGGGCTTGGGATGACCTCCAGGGAAACCTGTACAGTCGCAGTCATTAATTATTATATATTTTAAAGCCTCAAGCTGATTAAACGAGCCTCCCAAATGAATATATCAGATAAAGAATTGCCGAGGATAAACTCTTCCCGGGATAGTTTGGACAATTTACTGACACCATTAATGACTGCGACTGTACCTGGTTTATGGTCATCAGTCACTTGATTCGGACAACACGTCTACTATTGTGAAGGTAGTTACCATGTATTGCCCTAATGACAACTGATGTGTGTCATGCCATGAACAATTATAACCAACTGTTATCCAAATTTGAGTAAATATCTCGACAAATTGGGCAAATTACCAGAGTTGTATAAGCCTGAGTTTTGGCAAACAAAATAAAAATAATATACAATAAAACAAAATAGAATAAATATATAAATGAATAAATAAATAAAATAAATTGATAAATGAAATGGATAAATGAATATATAAATAAAATAAAGTCACTACCTTTTTCTAAAATCTATTGTTGAGTTGAATATGTAAATATATAATGTTAGAAAGTGTTAGTAGTTAGTAAATACCGACCTGTTGGACATATCCATATATGACTACTAAGTTCCAGTACACTATATCAAAACATACAGTGACACAATTATCAAACAAGTGTTCTCGTAAGAGTAGTAAAAGTGACTTCCATTAGCGTGTGATTCATGTACAGTTATGACCACTAATAGCATTTATATAAATATTGAACACAAACCAGACATTACAATGCTTTATTTGTTCCCAGATTCTTCAGAAATTGGCTCTAAAATATACAAACAAATATTTGTAGTTGTATTAGTGCGCGCGATTGTACCACCTGACATTTTCGCATTAAAAAAAAAACCCCCAGAAAAACGTTGAATCAGGTATTGACCCGTGTCATCTCCCAGGTCATTAGATCCGTCAACACCACTTTATGTGCAGGGCGAAAACAAAGTGTGATTAATTAATGATAGGTGCATTTAGAGCGTGAAGGTGTATTTGGCTTTCAGTTCACTATTGACCCTTCAGTAAAGAACCGCTCACGTACTGTATAGTTGCCCACATAAGCTCTGTTCCTCTCAGTGATCATATACTGTACATGGACATATAATTCGCATGATTTAATTACGAATGTAATTTCTTATAGAATGGTTAACTCATCTGACTAGTCAATTGATAATTGAAAGAAAACACACTCGCAATTCAATGATAATAGTGTTACTTTAATGCATAATATCACGACGAGGAACAGAGCTTATGTGGGCAACTGTACATTCTGGAACAAATCGTGAATTTAAAGTTATCGAAGCTATCCTGGACTGTATCGAATCTTATCATCTATTGTTTACCTATAGGGTTAATTTAAGCAGTTCCGAGGATTAAGATAGTGCCATGACCTATGACATGGACCTACTGTACAGTCTACCACATATTGACTTATTAAGATAGTGCCATGACCTATGACATGGACCTACTGTACAGTCTACCACATATTGACTTATTAAGATAGTGCCATGACCTATGACATGGACCTACTGTACAGTCTACCACATATTGACTTATTAAGATAGTGCCATGACCTATGACATGGACCTACTGTACAGTCTACCACATATTGACTTATTAAGATAGTGCCATGACCTATGACATGGACCTACTGTACAGTCTACCACATATTGACTTATTAAGATAGTGCCATGACCTATGACATGGACCTACTGTACAGTCTACCACATATTGACTTATTAAGATAGTGCCATGACCTATGACATGGACCTACTGTACAGTCTACCACATATTGACTTATTAAGATAGTGCCATGACCTATGACATGGACCTACTGTACAGTCTACCACATATTGACTTATTAAGATAGTGCCATGACCTATGACATGGACCTACTGTACAGTCTACCGCATATTGACTTATTAAGATAGTGCCATGACCTATGACATGGACCTACTGTACAGTCTACCGCATATTGACTTATTTCACTACAGCCGATAGGAACTCTTTACTATACAGAAGAATGAAGTAGTAAAGACAAACTAAGAATTCGTCTGGATTTTGCTTTGTTTTTCCTATGTGTATAAAGGAGACAAAATTCAGACTGTCTGTAATGAGTGTCTCCCCAAAAGGCAAAACAGTGACAGAGAGCCAAATACAAGGGACGATGTGGGTAAAAAATGTCTGGGCACACGAAGTTTAAAGCTGTCTAAGTTATAGCATGAAGGAAAGATTGATTGCTTGGTTTGAAATATTTATTAACTGTAATTGTACTGTACTGGCCTAATTATTATGTTATTCTTGGCAACAATATTTTGTCAAGCGTTCATTGTTGTTCAGATGCTAGGTAATTTTCCGGAACCATATCTATTCCAAAGGTAGTCTTGTTGGGCCAACCCTGTTTTACCCCCATTAGTTTGGTGATTCTAAGACATTTCACCCCAGTATTTTGGCGCATAAGACGTTTCACCCAATTCAGGTGTCGATTTATCTAGACAAGCGATAGCGATCCTATAAATTAGGGGAAATTGGCCATCGACCAAGATATTTTTCTATCGAAAATGTATAAATATATCTTGAATGGAGGTCTGGGGCCGTTGTTCAGACTGAAAGGGGTCTGGGGAGGCGTTGTTTTTTATGGGGTAATCTAAAAGTAAATTGCTCGAACATGTTAAAAACCAATCAAAACCCGCAAAAATAACATCCTACAAACAGCCACACGTCGGATGGGTCAGAGTTAAACCGTAGCACCCAACTTGTGATCTGAATGGGTTTAAGGGAGCCCACCTCGCCTTTTTTTCTCTTTTTCTCTTTGGCTTGTATCCATTCGGCCCCATTCAGCCTACTATTTTAAGACGTTTACCCCATCCAGGTGTCAATATTTTCCTGGCGAGCGGCAGCGAGCCAGCATACATATATATTTTTGTTTTGATAGCAAGCTAAATTTGTACATTTTTCGATAGAAAAATGTCTATGAATCACCAACAAAATCACAGCCCAAATGAATCAACAACAACAAAACCACCAACAACATAATAAGTCAGTAGACACGCTTGTTTCCTCCCCTAGCCAATCAGCAACAAGTTCCAATTTATCCCTGCGTTGATTGGTCAGACGTGCGGCACAGTTGGCTAAGTAAGTCATGTCATGCTTGCTACTATGTTGACATCTCTCTGTAGTGTAGTAATGTCTGCCAGATGTTGAATGTGGTATGTAAACGTAGAAAAGTATTGGAAAAATCGAGTGTTATATCAAGTTTAACCCTTTCAAGATACACGGATGTGTCTCTTCTTTTTAGTCTGGCTATTAGTAAACTATTCCATTCAGATTAGTGGTGGTGGTAGTAGTAGTAGTAGTAGTAGAAGTAGTAGAAGTAGTAGTAGTAGTTGTTGTTTTGGATTATTATTGTTGTTCTTGCTTTTAGGTTATTATTGTTGTTGTTGTTGAATTAGTGTTAGTGCTTGCTTGTTGATGCTGAACGAACCGCCTCCACAGATTATAATGGTGTGTTTGTGAGCCCAGACACTAAATACTAAGTCTGTTGTTGTTCTTGTTGTTGTTTACTACTTTCGGATTGTTGATGTTGTTGCATTTGTTTTTGTTAATTAATGTTGTTTCTTTGGGATTCTAGATGTTGTTTTGTTGTTGGTTCTATGGATTGTTGATGTTGTTTTGCTGTTGTTTCCTTGGGGTTGTTGATGTTGTTTTGTTGTTGTTTCATTGGGATTGTTGATGTTGTTTTGTTTTTGTTTCTTTGGTGTTGTTGATGTTATTTGTTGTTGTTTCTTTGGGGTTGTTGATGTTGTTTTGTTGTTGTTTCTTTGGGATTGTTGATGTTGTTTTGTTGTTGTTTCTTTGGTGTTGTTTTGTTGTTGTTTCTTTGGGATTGTTGATGTTGTTTTGTTGTTTTTTCTTTGGTGTTGTTGATGTTGTTTTGCTGTTGTTTCCTTGGGGTTGTTGATGTTGTTTTGTTGTTGTTTCTTTGGGATTGTTGATGTTGTTTTGTTGTTGTTTCTTTGGGATTGTTGATGTTGTTTTGTTGTTTCTTTGGGGTTGTTGATGTTGTTTTGTTGTTGTTTCTTTGGGATTGTTGATGTTGTTTTGTTGTTGTTTCTTTGGGATTGTTGATGTTGTTTTGTTGTTGTTTCTTTGGTGTTGTTGATGTTGTTTTGTTGTTGTTTCTTTGGTGTTGTTGTTGTTTCTTTGGGATTGTTGATGTTGTTTTGTTGTTGTTTCTTTGGTGTTGTTGTTTTGTTGTTGTTTCTTTGGGATTGTTGATGTTGTTTTGTTGTTGTTTCTTTGGTGTTGTTGTTGTTTTGTTGTTTTTCTGGTGTTGTTGATGTTGTTTTGTTGTTGTTTCTTTGGTGTTGTTGTTGTTTTGTTGTTGTTTCTTTGGTGTTGTTGTTTTGTTGTTGTTTCTTTGGTGTTGTTGTTGTTGTTTTGTTGTTGTTTCTTTGGGGTTGTTGATGTTGTTTTGTTGTTGTTTCTTTGGGATTGTTGATGTTGTTTTGTTGTTTCTTTGGTGTTGTTGTTTTATTGTTGTTTCTTTGGTGTTGTTGTTTTGTTGATGTTTCTTTGGTGTTGTTGTTGTTTTGTTGTTGTTTCTTTGGGATTGTTGATGTTGTTTTGTTGTTGTTTCTTTGGGATTGTTGATGTTGTTTTGTTGTTGTTTCTTTGGTGTTGTTGTTTCTTTGGTGTTGTTGATGTTGTTTTGTTGTTGTTTCTTTGGGATTGTTGTTGTTGTTTTGTTGTTGTTTCTTTGGGATTGTTGATGTTGTTTTGTTGTTGTTTCTTTAGGATTGTTGATGTTGTTTTGTTGTTGTTTCTTTGGTGTTGTTGTTGTTTCTTTGGTGTTGTTGATGTTGTTTTGTTGTTGTTTCTTTGGGATTGTTGTTGTTGTTTCTTTGGGATTGTTGATGTTGTTTTGTTGTTTCTTTGGGATTGTTGTTGTTGTTTTGTTGTTGTTTCTTTGGGGTTGTTGATGTTGTTTTGTTGTTGTTTCTTTGGGATTATTGATGTTGTTGTTTCTTTGGTGTTGTTGATGTTGTTTTGTTGTTGTTTCTTTGGGATTGTTGATGTTGTTTTGTTGTTGTTTCTTTGGTGTTGTTGATGTTGTTTTGTTGTTGTTTCTTTGGTGTTGTTGTTGTTTCTTTGGGATTGTTGATGTTGTTTTGTTGTTGTTTCTTTGGTGTTGTTGTTTCTTTGGGATTGTTGATGTTGTTTTGTTGTTATTTCTTTGGTGTTGTTGTTGTTTTGTTGTTTTTTCTGGTGTTGTTGATGTTGTTTGTTTTGTTGTTTCTTTGGTGTTGTTGTTGTTTTGTTGTTGTTTCTTTGGTGTTGTTGTTGTTTCTTTGGTGTTGTTGTTGTTGTTGTTTTGTTGTTGTTTCTTTGGGGTTGTTGATGTTGTTTTGTTGTTGTTTCTTTGGGATTGTTGATGTTGTTTTGTTGTTTCTTTGGTGTTGTTGTTTTATTGTTGTTTCTTTGGTGTTGTTGTTTTGTTGATGTTTCTTTGGTGTTGTTGTTGTTTTGTTGTTGTTTCTTTGGGATTGTTGATGTTGTTTTGTTGTTGTTTCTTTGGGATTGTTGATGTTGTTTTGTTGTTGTTTCTTTGGTGTTGTTGATGTTGTTTTGTTGTTGTTTCTTTGGGATTGTTGTTGTTGTTTTGTTGTAGTTTCTTTGGGATTGTTGATGTTGTTTTGTTGTTGTTTCTTTAGGATTGTTGATGTTGTTTTGTTGTTGTTTCTTTGGTGTTGTTGTTGTTTCTTTGGTGTTGTTGATGTTGTTTTGTTGTTGTTTCTTTGGGATTGTTGTTGTAGTTTCTTTGGGATTGTTGATGTTGTTTTGTTGTTTCTTTGGGATTGTTGTTGTTGTTTTGTTGTTGTTTCTTTGGGGTTGTTGATGTTGTTTTGTTGTTGTTTCTTTGGGATTGTTGATGTTGTTTTGTTGTTGTTTCTTTGGTGTTGTTTTGTTGTTGTTTCTTTGGGATTGTTGATGTTGTTTTGTTGTTTCTTTGGTGTTGTTGATGTTGTTTTGTTGTTGTTTCTTTGAGATTGTTGATGTTGTTTTGTTGTTGTTTCTTTGGGATTGTTGATGTTGTTTTGTTGTTGTTTCTTTGGGATTGTTGATGTTGTTTTGTTGTTGTTTCTTTGGGATTGTTGATGTTGTTTCTTTGGGATTGTTGATGTTGTTTTGTTGTTGTGTCTTTGGGATTGTTGATGTTTTGTTGTTGTTTCTTTGGTGTTGTTGTTTTGTTGTTGTTTCTTTGGTGTTGTTGTTTTGTTGTTTCTTTGGGATTGTTGATGTTGTTTTGTTGTTGTTTCTTTGGTGTTGTTGTTTTGTTGTTGTTTCTTTGGTGTTGTTGTTGTTTTGTTGTTGTTTCTTTGGGATTGTTGATGTTGTTTTGTTGTTGTTTCTTTGGGATTGTTGATGTTGTTTTGTTGTTGTTTCTTTGGGATTGTTTCTTTGGGATTGTTGATGTTGTTTTGTTGTTGTGTCTTTGGGATTGTTGATGTTTTGTTGTTGTTTCTTTGGTGTTGTTGTTTTGTTGTTGTTTCTTTGGTGTTGTTGTTTTGTTGTTTCTTTGGGATTGTTGATGTTGTTTTGTTGTTGTTTCTTTGGTGTTGTTGTTTTGTTGTTGTTTCTTTGGTGTTGTTGTTGTTTTGTTGTTGTTTCTTTGGGATTGTTGATGTTGTTTTGTTGTTGTTTCTTTGGGATTGTTGATGTTGTTTTGTTGTTGTTTCTTTGGTGTTGTTGTTTTGTTGTTGTTTCTTTGGTGTTGTTGTTGTTGTTGTTTTGTTGTTGTTTCTTTGGGATTGTTGATGTTGTTTTGTTGTTGTTTCTTTTGGATTGTTGATGTTGTTTTGTTGTTGTATCTTTGGGATTGTTGATGTTGTTTTGTTGTTGTTTCTTTGGTGTTGATGTTTTGTTGTTGTTTCTTTTGGATTGTTGATGTTGTTTTGTTGTTGTTTCTTTGGGATTGTTGATGTTGTTTTGTTGTTTCTTTGGTGTTGTTGATGTTGTTTTGATGTTGTTTCTTTGTAATTGTTGATGTTGTTTTGTTGTTGTTTCTTTGGAATTTTTGATGTTGTATTGTTGTTGTTTCTTTGGAATTGTTGATGTTGTTTTGTTGTTTCTTTGGGATTGTTGATGTTGTTTTGTTGTTTCTTTGGTGTTGTTGATGTTGTTTTGTTGTTGTTTCTTTGTAATTGTTGATGTTGTTTTGTTGTTGTTTCTTTGGAATTTTTGATGTTGTATTGTTGTTGTTTCTTTGGAATTGTTGATGTTGTTTTGTTGTTTCTTTGGTGTTGTTGATGTTGTTTTGTTGTTGTTTCTTTGTAATTGTTGATGTTGTTTTGTTGTTTCTTTGTAATTATTGATGTTGTTTTGTTGTTGTTTCTTTGGAATTTTTGATGTTGTATTGTTGTTGTTTCTGCAATTGTTGATGTTTGGTTGTTGTTGATATTGTTGTTGTTGTTTCTTTGTAATTGTGGACGTTTTAGTGTTTTTATAGTATTGCTTATGCTGTTGTTTTTGTTGTAGTGATGGTGGGTGTTGTTGTTATTTTTTGTTGTGTCTTTGTGTTGTTATTATTGTATATTATTTTGAGTTGTTGCTTTGGAATAGTTGAGATTATTGTGTTGCTTTTGAGATGTGTTTATTTTTGTTGTTGTTGTTGTTGTTGTTGTTGCTTTGGAATAGTGATTATTCTTGTTATTCTTGCTTTGGAATAATTGATAGTATTTTATTGCTTTTGTGATGTGGTTATTTTTGTTGTTTTTGTTGTTGTTGCTGTTGTTGCTGTTGCTTTGTTATAGGTGAGATTATTTGTGTTGCTTTTGGGATGTGGTTATTTTTGTTGTTGCTGCTTTGGAATAGTTAAGATTATTTTGATTGCTTTTGGGATGTGGTAATTCTTGTTATTGTTGTTGTTACTTTGGATTAGTACGGTTTAGTTGTTAGTGTTGTTTATATGTCTGTTTCTGATATGCCTGGGAGGGAACAAGCGGGTCCACATATAATTATTTACTTATTCATTGATTCATTTAAGTCTAGACATAAAATACCCATAATATGTTTGTTGTTGTTAGTGAGGAACATGAACATTATTTTGGGCTGTGATTAATTTAGTTGTTATTGTTGTTTCCATAGGGATGTTCTTGTTATTGTTGGTTGGATTATCATTGGTATTTGTGCTGCTTTGGAGTTGTTATTGTCGTTGTTGCTTTCAGGTTGTAATTATAGTTGTTGTTGTTGTTGATGCATTAGGGTCACTATTGTCCGAGGAGCAAAACAAGCGTTTCCACAAATTAATGGTTTGTTTGGGAGGGTTTGATACTAATGATTGTTTTGTTGTTGTTGTTGTTGTTGTTGTTGTTGTGAGAGTAGCATTTGTTGCTGTTGTTGTTGTAGTTATAGTAGTGGCTTTTGGGTTGTAGTTAATGTTGTTTTGGGATATGGGCTGATTTTTGTCTTTAGGTTGTTGTTGTTATTGTTGTTGTTTTGGGATATGGGCTGTTTTTATCATTAGGTTGTTGTTGTTTTGGGATATGGGCTGCTTTTTGTCCTTAGTTTGTTGTTATTGTTGTTTTGGGATGTGAACCGCTTTTCTTTATTTAGGTTGCTGTTGTTCTCGTTGATTTGGGATATGAGCTGTTTTTATCTTCAGGTTGTTGTTGTTGTTATTACTTTGAAATATGAGCTGTTTATATCTTTAGGTTGATGTTTTTGCTTTGGGATACGAGTTGTTTATATCTTTAGGTTGTTGTTGTTGTTGCTTTGGGATATGAGTTGTTCTATCATTATATGGTTGCTATTGTTGCTTTGGGAAGTGGGCTGTTAATGTATTTACTTGCTGCTGTTGTTGTTGTTGCTTTGGGATATGAGTTGTTCTATCAGTATATGGTTGCTATTGTTACTTTGGGAAGTGGGCTGTTAATGTATTTACTTGCTGCTGTTGTTGTTGTTGCTTTGGGATATGGGCTATTAATGTATTTAACTTTCTGTTGTTGCTTTGGGATATGGGTTGTTAATATATATAATTTAAATTAAAGGGACATCCTCATACAGAAGCACCATCATTACAACACAGATTAACCACACCACAGTTCACTACTACCACTAACTTCTTTTTGTTTATCTCCCTGTATGTAATTTATTTATCTTTGTCCAACTCTTGAAACAGTTCCTCCTGACCTTCCACAAGTTACTTTCTCATTGTGTTTTTTATCAGACCCACACTCCCAGACGAGGCCTAGAGACTTGAGAGAGAGAGAGAGAGAGAGAGAGAGAGAGAGAGAGAGAGAGAGAGAGAGAGAGAGAGAGAGAGAGGGGGATATATGAGATTACGTATAGGACGTGAATTAATCCTATCTAATCTGATGACTCCTCTCTCTCTCTCTCTCTGCTCTCTGCTCTCCTCTCTCTCAAATTAACTCTTTAATGTTCCTGACGTCATAATATGGCTATATACCAGTAGTCTAGAAACTCGTATAATCTTTTGCCTGCCCCCCCCCCCCCCCCCCCCCCAATGAACTTACTACTGTATTACCACCATCTACCACCATCATCACTACTATCCTCACAACAACTATCACTACTACTATCATATCATCACAACAACTAGCACTACTACTACCATCAGAATATTAGCCTACCCGGGTATAATACATAATTCATGTCATCCTAAAGGTTACATGACCATGACCTGCCATAACTTAATACCATGATGCAGCACATTGAGTGACCTAAATGTATAATAGCCTAATGTAAATATATCACTCATATACTTCATGCCATTGACCTCCAAAGTTATCTACCAGTATGGCCGCATTTGTGAACGTGCCTATTTGATGATCATCCTATTGTTCTGGCATTAGATTTTTGTGTTCTTTAAATTAGTGAATTAATTCCATGGACGTAGAGGGATACCGTTCTACGATGCCGTCTCAAATTAAAAAACTTGACTATAGTCTGTTTATTCCTGGTTGGGCAGAAATCGTAACCTATAACCTCTCATAACTCAAAAAGGACTCGGCTATTACGAAGATTTTGTTGTGAAATATTTGGTTAATTATGAAAACCTGGCCTTAATAGGATGCAGAGACGCAATAGTTTCACATTTCTTCATTAAGTATAGACACATTAACTGCTAAGGGTTTAAATTTACCATCAGCTGATTATAAACATACTAAAGGACAGACTGAAACCGTACGGCACAGGTACCTCTTAGGAATCAAACCGTTTTTAAAGTGTATGGATCACTCGGTCTTTAAAACGTAAGTATTTATGTAGGATAAGTATGTATGCATGTACCGGGTACCTGTATGCATGTACCGGGTACCTGTATGTTAGTAAATAGTAGGTAAGGATGTAATAACATCAGTGTTCAACAGTAAAACACTAAGTAAAGAAGGGTTTCAAGATGCTCGAAGTTTTCAGTAAAATATTTCCAATTTATTAAGACATTTTCAACTAGTGTTTACTGTTAGTAAATACTCACAAATAGTGTAGCTTAGTAAAAAGTTAGTATAAAATAGGAGAGTTCACAGATGGCTTGAACTACAGCACACATGCTTATAGACTAATTCTAAAGCTTACATTTGCTCAACGACCACATCCAAGACCAACAGGTAGACACAGTAAGGGTTTTAAATTACACTGATGAGCCATGGCAAGATTTTTAGATTGTCCGCAATGTCTCCTATCAAGCCATCAACCAAAGGAATCGGACAACTGCTGTACGACATGTGGCTGCTGTGAGGGCGCCTATTAGTGTGAGCCTTGTCAATAACCACTACTACACCCGGTTCATCTTGACCCCATTCACGATACAAACACAACTTTCTCTATTTTATTTCAGATATCATAAGACGATTTTGTCCAGTTTAGGAAGGCCTTTTGGAGATCATAGGGTTAACTTGGATCTAGTTATTTTTTCTATGTGTATGAAGGAGACAAAAGGTAGGTTGCTTGTAAAGAGTGTCTCCAGAAATAAAGTTTTTTTGCTATGTGTATGAAGGAGACAAAAGGCCGGTTTCCTGTAACGAGTGTCTCCTCCAGAGTCAAAAGAGTGACAGAGAGCCACATTCAAAGGACGTAGTTGTCAAAATGCTTGGACACACGAGGTTTCCTAAATGGTCTTCCAAAGCTGAGTAAAATCGTCTAATGATAGCCAGAATATGTTGAAGACACGCGTCATCGTATCTTGAAGGGGTTAACCAGGGGATAAATTGTAGCATCAAATATTGTAGTTGCCGAGCGGGGACTTCGATTTAATGATGCAATATACCGGTCATTATGTAGCCTAATTATATATGACAGACAGACAGACAGACAGACAGACAGACAGACAGACAGACAGACAGACAGACAGACAGACACACACACACACACATACAGTATATTGCCTAATATAATAACTACTGGTCATATTTGTCCTTTACAAACCAAATTCTGCATCATATATAATTGTTTTAGAAGTTTATAACACAGTAATTTGCAAACATAAGTACTTAAAATTTAGTGAATAATAATAAAACTACGATCGTTCATAATGTACATGTAACATGAAAATATCTGCTTTGAATTTTGAGATGTATAAAATGAAAATATATAAACATGGTTGAGTAAATGTCTGTGTGAGCCAATATGTCACTAGTTGTCCAGTGTGTCAGTTTACTGCAGGGGCTCCATACCTTAGGGTACCGTAGGTCAGGAGGATTTCATCTCTCTCACTATTATTAACTCTCTCTCTCATCTCTCTCTCTCTCTCTCTCCATCTCTCTCTCTCTCTCTCTCTCTTTAACATTAGGTTTCCATGTTACATATTATAATTCCTCATTACCGTATTTAATTCCCTTCAATCTACACTCTCTCTCTCTCTCTCTCTTTAACATTAGGTTTCCATGTTACATATTATAATTCCTCATTACCGTATTTAATTCCCTTCAATCTACACTCTCTCTCTCTATTAGTGTTATTACTATTATTTTATTATTATCATTATTATCATTATATTTGTCATTATTATCATTATTGTTATTATTATTATTATTATTATTATCATCATTATCATTATTATTATTATTAACATTATTTTATTTATATATAAACAACGCTTCTATTCCTTCCACATTTGATATATTTAGTCACTTGGTAAAAGGAAAAGGATAACAAAGCAGGCGATATATGTACATTGATAAACTGCTTACACAGACCTTATGATCTCAGCGAGGTGGTCAGGACTTAATTCTAGTAGAGATAGTACACCCAATAGTAGGAGAAAGTGGAAGGAAAGGATAGTAATAAAGAAGGCTCTCTTCCCACCCTCCGTTCTCTTCGGCAATTACCGTACATGAAGACAGTTTGAAGTAAATAACCTTGCAGGGCTTATAAATCGCCTGAAGGAATTTATAGAATAGTTAGAAATAGACAGGAAACCTCATGCAAACCTTCACCTATAGTAATATGTACACTCACCTATTTATTCCCCTATGCTCTCTTTAAGGGAGCCCACCTCGCTTTTTTTCTCTTTCTCTCCCTCTCTCTTTGGCTTTTATCCATTCGGCCCCATTCAGCCTACTGTTTTAAGACGTTTACCCCCCATCCAGGTGTCAATATTTTCCTGGCGAGCGATAGCGAGCCAGCATATATATATTTTTGTTTTGACAGCAAACTAAATTTGTACATGTCTCCGGCGAAGCCGGATTTCTCCATACAATGCTGGCTCGCTATCGCTCGCCAGGAAGAAATCGACACCTGTATGGGGATAAACGTCTTAAAACAGTTGGCTGAATGGGGCCGAATGGGGCCAGGGAAAGAGAGAAAAGGAGAGAAAGATAAAACAAATGCCGGTGACCCCCCTTAACTGGAAACCCTGTTCATTATTGGCAAATCATGTTATCATCAATTAATACCTACTCCATCCCAATTTATCTGTGGTATAAGTCTAACCTGTTTTTAATGCATCTATTTAACCACCCTCTATTACTTTACAAGGGAGCTTATTCCACTCACAAATTATAATGTGGGTAATTTTTATTTGTTTTATTTATCTATCATCATCACCATCACCATCACCATTATTATTATTATTATTATTATTATTATTATTTATTTATATATTTATTATTATTATTATTTTATTTTTTTTATTTTTTTTGGGGGGGGGGGTATTTAGGTTTCGCTTTCTTGCCCATTAACGCTAATTAATGTATCTGGTAGAACTTCTTTGGCTAACTTATATAGATTATCAGGGTTTATGTTACTATAAATCCTTTTAGAACCTTAAAACACTATCAGTTATCCTCTAATCCTCCGTTTCAAAAGAGATCGAGTTCTCTTAATCGCTCATTGTATGCTATATTTCTTAAGTGATGGGATTAATTTATTATTTTAATGGCTATTCTCTGCACGGATTCCAGTATTCCAATGTCCTTTATGAGGTACGGAGAGAGAGAGAGAGAGAGAGAGAGAGAGAGAGAGAGAGAGAGAGAGAGAGAGAGAGAGAGAGAGAGAGAGAGAGAGAGAGAGAGAGAGAGAGAGAGAGAGAGAGAGAGAGAGAGAGAGAGAGAGAGAGAGAGAGAGAGAGAGAGAGAGAGAGAGAGAGAGAGAGAGAGAGAGAGAGAGTTAGACAAGAATAACATAAAATAAATTATGAACATGTGTTGATATACTGTACAGTAAGTTGACCTTGGTGGTGGTCCCCCATGCATGTAGGACCACCCACTCACCATGATGCACTCTCTAACCCGGCATCACAGTCTCCGTGAAACATCATCTGCCAACTACAATCCACGACCAGTAACATAATAATTATATAATAAAAATCATTATTATGCCCATTTCCTCAACATCTCCACCCCTAAGACGAGCTCCATCAGTGGTAGTGGTACCAGGTGAGGATAACCAAGCTACCCACCATTTATCGTTCTCTTCAAAGTAAGCCGCCAACATCACAAAGCCCTGATCTTCTGCCCAGCTGCGTCACTAAGCACTGCCCTGACTCCGCCCCCAACCTCCCTGGGGACCGATAAACAGTTGACATCTCACTCAGCTCACCATAATCAAGTCGTAATCTGTTTGAGGTGTCAAGCCATATTGAGCTTGACAAGACGAGTCGTATTCCGCTCGTCCAGACTAGTCGTATTCCGCTTGACCAGATGAGTCGTATTCCACTCATTTCCCAAGCACACTCAAGTCCTATTCCGCTTGACAAAGGGAGTCTTATACCGCTCACTTCTTCAGCGTGCCACCCGAGACAGCCCATTGTCCAGGCCCAAGACGAAAGATGGAAGAAGAAGACGAAGTAGACGAAGATTGACTACGACAAGAAACCTATCCCTTTCTGCCCTCCTTTTACACCCCTGCATGAGCAAAGGCTCCTCTAAAATTCTTGCCTGATATTACACCCCTGCAAGAGCAAAGGATCCCCTAAAATCCTTGCCTGATACTCTGGGCAAACATATAATATTTTGAAGAGAGTTGCCATAAGTATTGCTTTTCCTTGTTTCGGGATCACTCTTCACATAATAAAATAACAACAATACACACACTATCCCCATGCTACTTTACTGAATATATCTATACCTTAACCCAGCAAGCGCGATAGGCCTTACGGAAGTGTCTGTATAGCATACGCAATAGGCCTCAAGGAAGACAGCCCATGAAAATATACCCCAAAAATGCCCTACAGGCACTCAAATGGAAGCAATGTGTGATTAGGTAGTATAATCACTTTCCAGTACCTCCTTCCTCTCCCCTACATGTGCCCCCCCCCCCCCATCCCTCTCCTTTATCCCCTTTTTTCCCCTCCTCAATTATTGGCTATGTTTCCTCATATTTTCATCATTCCTACCTTTCCCTGCATGAAATATGATGAGTCACAGTCTTTCACACTCCCTCCTCCCCTTCACATGCACAGAAGACAGCTGGGAAGTCAAGTCTGCCTTGAGCAGTCCCAGGGAGCATACCTACAGCATGTTGCACAATTTCTCTTGCCGCCATCCACCCCCTCCCGCCACAAAAATAAGTTTTTCACTAGATATTTGCTGTTTACACATATTTTCTGGTCTTCACTGTTCATATGTTCATCATTTAAGTCAAATAAATGCACATGAAACAGATATACTGCTTATATGGTAAATATAAAAAATTCTGTCAGAATCAAAGTTTTTTTCGCATACGCTGCACTTATAAACACATCAATGGCGTGCTCCTTGGGCTAAGGTTACGTTGACAACTAGACCAACGCAACTAGGCTATAACTACCGGTATATTTAATTACCAATATACCGGTAATTAGAAAGCCTTCAATACACCACTCATTACATACCGGTAACTAATATTTCACTAACTCCCCTCCCCCACACAAAGCCCAAGAGTGTATCTATCCCAGGATCTGTATATATCTTGTATGTGCAGCTACTGACAAATGTTAGTGAGCTCTTACGATGTTTTTAAAACTAATATATCTATTTAGATGCATGTTCAGATCAAATCAGCTATTTATTAATATATACATATTATGTATCTATTAATATATACGGTAGCTGATTTGATATGACCATTATTTGCATAGATAAATTCGCAAGAGCTCACGCACATATGTCAGTAGCTGTACATTTATCTATTACCATTGAATTGCCCTTTTTTCATATGAATACTGTTTAACGACGTTGTTATTACGGTACCTTTTGTAAATAATCTACACAAATTGTACACGTATATCAGTTTTATGTATAAATCAAAGACCAACTGCACTCATGCAATGGTTAAGCGAGTATTGTAAGAGCCTGACAGAATAGCCAGATATTCGGTAGTTTAATAATAATAACAATAATATCCATAAAATCTGGTATTTTCTATTGCCATAAGCACACCTTTCCACATTAGCGGATTCAGTATCATTCACGTCATTATTCAAAGATCCGAATTTAAATAATACACACACACACACACTGTATATACAGTATATATATAACAAAAAATCTGAATGTGACTGTACAACAAGATACCTCAACATTAGCATACGACGAAGCTAACCATTTGCCTTGTAACAATATAATTATGTAATCAATATAATTTAGAAAAAGGAAAATATTTCAGGACGCTTTTGTGGCATCATTACTCAAAATTCTTGGCGTTCTCACTCACCATTTTCGGCTAAAACTTCCAATATAACTTTTATGCAGCGATTAATGCATAAGCTTTGTGTAGGAAAGGAATTATAAAATCAACATTAATGTTTGTACTAACGAAACTACCAATCATACTCTATTTGTACTGGAGGTTGGCAGTATCTTTAAATTATAATTGGTTTTGGTTCACTGAATGGGAAATAAATAAATAAATAAATAACTTTAAACAAATAATAAAATAAAGTACTGTATAGGCTATATATACACGTGTTCCTATTGCATATTACATAGTGACTTCCTTAATGATGTATATGTCAGTATGCTGTGTGTAGGATAGAAGTGTGACAATAATACTTAGATCATCATTACCACACACAGACAGGTTATATAAAACATTACTATCAAGGGTAACGACCTAATAATGACCAAGAGCAATTATCATTACCACACACAGACAGGGTATATAAAACATTACTATCAAGGGTAACGACCTAATAATGACCAAGAGCAATTATCATTACCACACACAGACAGGTTATATAAAACATTACTATCAAGGGTAACGACCTAATAATGACCAAGAGCAATTATCATTACCACACACAGACAGGTTATATAAAACATTACTATCAAGGGTAACGACCTAATAATGACCAAGAGCAATTATCATTACCACACACAGACAGGTTATATAAAACATTACTATCAAGGGTAACGACCTAATGATGACCAAGAGCAATTATCATTCATTGCATTTCTTTATTACATTCTACTATATTGTTCATTATCTTCATGAACTACAACATACCCTAGCAGAGAAGAGTAAACGGACAGAGACAGGGATTCCAGTTGTAAAAAAACACCCCATTAGGTTAAGGGGGGGATGGTTAATTTTTTGGGCGATTTTTGTATGTATTCATTATTTTTCTAGTTTCCTCCCTAGACCTCCATCAAATTTAAAAAAACAATCCATTAGATCTCCTTTCTAGATTAATTTGTACATTTTTCGGTAGAAAAAGCCGGTTCTTCCAAAATTACAGGCTCACTATCGTTCGCCAGGGAAAAAATCGACACCTACTGTAAATAGCACGAAAGGTCTAAATATTGACGTAGAAATGGGGCGAAAGGTCTTAAAATCGACTAACTAATGGGGCAAACATCTTAACATCTGAAAACTAATGGGGCTAAACATGAGGGAGAAAGTGGTCCAGAAAACAGGTCCATGTCCCCTTAATTGTAAATCAACCGTGGAATAAATGAATATAAGCATTAGTTTATATAGATATATAACGCATATACATAGTGTACCGAGATCAATAGAGTTAGGGAGTGTGAGTCAGTCGGCCAGTCCTAATTCCTACAGGCCTATTTTGTCAAGGCCTAGGTCTCTCTAACAATCAATAACTCAACCCCCCCCCCCCCATATCTCTCTCTCTCTCTCTCTCATATTAATCCTGGTAGTTATATTTTAACCCCTAATATCTTAAATCATGGCTACATGTATATGTAGGTTATAAAATATACTGAGAATCATATACAGTATATCCATATCATCAATGCTTTAAGGAAGGTTTGAATAGTATATTACAAGAAAATTATTTAGTGACACTTTTGGAAAATCAGTTTAGAGTTTGGAGTTAAGAATGACACTTTACACCTCTTCTATAAATTCTATATACTATAGATATATATATGTTCTCTAGGAACTATAATTTAGAATATATTTTGGAGGTCGTTGAAGTTTGCTTTGGGGAAATTACACGATAGAAGTAACACATAATTCCTCTAATGTCTACACTCGGATATCTACATACACCAAAAATTTACAAGCCTTTTGTTAATAATGCAAGACAGATATTTGACGCAATCAATGAGGCCCAATTAGTGATTCGGATCTAAAGGAGGGATCGGTGTGAGTCAAAAGGATAATTGAGATCGGCTTTACCCCTTCGATTGCTAGAGGTCTTTCTTAAGCTGTATATAATCGTCTAATAAAAGCCAGAGGAAACTGCTAGCCATCTATAGTCTATTCGCTGGAAGTAGGCGAAAAATCATGACCTCTATCCTCTAACTCAAAAAGAGCTAAAGCAAACTGGCTGTAAATTTCAACATCTATTGTTTGACTGACTCTTCCCAAATGGTAGAAATATTAGCTCGATTACTCTAGTCGTTTTTTAGTTCCGAGGTTTAGAGGTCATGATTTTTCGCCTACTTACAGAGAATAGATTATAGTACAGTTGTGAAGGTGGACGACCTTAGTCATTGATGCAAACGGGCACGATAATATGGCTTATACCAACATAGAATAATATAAGGCAAGTTGAATGCACAGATTAATTTTTCTCATAGTTAATTCATAATTATGTTCTTGTTTAATCACGAAACATTTAGAGTTTCTAAGGTGTACACAATTCTTTCTAGAGTTACATTGATGAGTACGGTATAACAGTTACCACGTAATACCCATCACACTTCATGTATTGGATAGATAAGACTTACTGATCAAAACTAGTACACATAACTCACTTTCCACAGATATTTCCTTTTATACCCTCCATGATGAAAGTTGAAAGTGTCTTTCTACGACCTTAGACTTTTATGAATTATAAAAAAAAAAAAATCACAAGTACTTTCTCTTTCCCAAGGCTCATATCTAATATAAATAAATTTCGGAACAGATATTTAGTATTAATGTCTGAATATTTCAGAACGGGGCACATGTTGAAAAAGAGTACATCATCTCTGAATATTTCTGGAAAATTTATTGTGAGTAAGAAATCGAATACACACAGAAATAATTCAATGTTGAAAATGTAACCCACCACCATCAAATACGATCATTAAACACCATTACTCCCCTCCACCATAATATACCAATAACCACACAATCTTCTACAATCCCTACATCACTCAACACAATCATCACAGCCATTATTTACCAATAACCTCACCATCTTCCACAATTCCTACATCACCACCATAATCCCCTCCACTATAATTTACCAATAACCACACCATCTTCCACAATCCCTATCATCACTCCCCACAATCACCACCACCATAATTTACCAATAACCACACCATCAACCACATACCCTACCAACACTCCCCGCAATCATCACCACCATAATTTACCAATAACCACACCATCTTCCACAATCCTAAATCACCACCATCAACCACAATCCATACCATCACTCACCACCACACTATAATTAGGCCTATCCGTCTTCTGTAAGCCTAACAACACAAAATAAATGAATAAATAATATTGGCTACAAAAAGTGGTACTGCTGAACGGAACCTTGAACTGTAGGGGGGGGGGGGTTATTTGTTGGTCTATCTATTTATTTATTTATTTATATATTTTATAGTTTCCTCGCTAGACCTCCATCATGCTTAATACAAAAACACTCCCATTTGTACTTGTACATTATTCGATAACAAAAATTTCGGTTACTCCTAGAATTACAGGCTTGTTATAAGCCAGGAAAAAATCGAAACTTAATTGACGCGAAAGGTCTTTATATTGACAAAGAAATGGGGAAAGGTCTTAAAATCGCCAAACTAATGGAATGAGCGTCTTAAAATTTCAAAGCTTATGGGACTAAACATGAGGGAGTAAAAGCAACTACCTCCCCCTTAACACGTTATCTTTGAAGGGTAGCCAATATGAGAGAGAGAGTGTGTGTGTGTGTTTGTATAAAAGGTATGTTACAGTGCAATCCAATAATAAACTGCAGTATATTACGGTAGGCCCTATACATCATATAAAGGTATGTTACAGTGCAATCCAATAATAAACTGCAGTATATTACGGTAGGCCCTATACATCATATAAAGGTATGTTACAGTGCAATCCAATAATAAACTGCAGTATATTACGGTAGGCCCCTACATCATATAAAGGTATGTTACAGTGCAATCCAATAATAAACTGCAGTATATTACGGTAGGCCCTATACATCATATAAAGTATAAGGGGAAAATATGCACGCAAAACATTTAACCAAAACCGACTCGCTTGGTGTAGTGACTAGCGTCTCGGACTTCCACCCAGAAGGCCCGGGTTCGCGCCCACGCTCGGCGCATTAAAGATTTTTCACAAGCACTGAGTCGTTACCATCCCTCATGAGCAAAGGGATGGGGTAGTAGTACAGGACCCCAATGGAAATACGCCTAATCGGCCTTATTGAGCTATCCTTAGCTAGCTTAGCATGCGCTAGCTTTAAGAACTATTATTATTATTATTATTATAACCTTTTTAAATGTACACTAGCGAACCATAACTTAGCATTGAGAGGGTCATCGGATGTAAGGCAATAGTTAATGGTTATAATTACATATCAAATTAAGGAGAGGTTTTTAGTTGATTCCCTAGACTTCCATCAAACTTAAAATTACTCCCCCTAGACCCCCTTTCAAGATAAATTTGTACATTTTTCGATAGAAAAATGTCCCGGCCGAAGGCCGATTACTCTTAAATTACAGGCTCGCTATCGCTCGCCAGGAAAAAATCGACACCTAAATGGCACGAATGGTCTTAAAATTGACAGAAATGGGGCGAGGGTTCTTAAAATCGCCAAGCTAATGGGGCAAACGTCTTAAAAAATCTCAAAAGCAACGGGGCTAAACATGAGGGACAAAGGGGTCCAGAAACAAATCCTCCAGGTGGAAATCCCCCCTTAAGGAACTCGCCAATATCATCTAAATCCAAGCATAAATGTCTGAACAATATTGCTGACCGAAACCGACAAAGCAACAGAAAGACATATACCGATAGTTCCTTAACCCCTTCTGTACCGGCAACGTCTTTTGTATTTGGTATAGCTATATTTAGATGATTATGTGTGGCTTGAGAAGGATCTGTGGTAGTAAAAAGGGTTAAGTGAGATAGTTCGAAGCCTTTTAATTGCTGGAAGACCTTCTTAAGATGAATATGATCGTCTAATAGTAGCCAGAACACAGTTACAAAGACGTTGTCGGTACAGAAGGGGTTAATATACTGTTGTGGGAGGTAATAAACAAAGGTAAAAATACTACACATCGAGTATTTGTAAAGCCCTTCCATTGTCAGGGCTCGGGGGCACCTGTTGCACCTGTTGCACCTTTTGTGCTACACCAATCGGCCACTTGCGAGTTTTAGGCTATAAGGAAGTTGGAGCTGTGGTCATCAATATTTAACAGAATTATCAGCTAAAATACGATTGCAGTACATTAATAAATATATAAAACCCAATTCGACATTCTTTGCATCCATCAGAAACCAACATTATTATTGCATTTCTCTTTAATATCCATGTTCACGGCTCCAACTTCCTTATAGCCGGAAACTCGCAAGTGGTCAATTACAACCACCCCACAGTCTAACTTGGCACCGGAATTTATGACAGTATATCCTGGTGCTGGGCCAACTTTAAGGAGAGATGGGTCGTTTTTCTGGACCCCTTTCTCCCTCGTGTTTAACCCCACCAGTTTTGAAAACATTTGACGTTCGGTCCATTAATTTGGCGATTTTAACACCTTTAGTTCCATTTCGTTGTCAATTTTAAGACCTATCGTGCCATTTAGGTGTCGATTTTTCCTGGTGAGCGAAAGCGAGCCTGTAATTATAGGAGGAATTGGCCTTTGGCCGGGACATGTGCAAATATATCTTGAGGGGAGGTTTAGGGGGGGTTTTTCTAAGTTTGAGGGAGGTCTAGCGAGAAAACTAAAAACTAAATGAATAAATGAATTAATAGACCCATAAAACAGCCACAAGCCCCTTAGGTTTAAGCTATAATACTGGGGTATGTGAGTTGGAATACCTTTTAAGAAGTGGCCTTTTATTGATCTATTTGTATATTTTCTTACATAGCTTCAATTTAATATCTTGTGAGAATGTAAAATCGACTCCACAAACTGAATAACTTGCCAGCCTTATTCATGTTTCCTTGTCAACAGAGCTAAGCTGTTTGCAATATCTATATATCTCTCGCTCTCTCTCTCTCTCTCACACATAAATCCCTTCTCTTTTCTTGTATGAATGTCTTAGCTCTCTCTTTCTCACATACATAAATCCCTTCTCTTTTCTTGTATGAATGTCTTAGCTCTCTCTTTCTCTCTTTCTCACATACATAAATCCCTTCTCTTTTCTTGTATGAATGTCTTAGCTCTCTCTTTCTCACATACATAAATCCCTTCTCTTTTCTTGTATGAATGTCTTAGCTCTCTCTTTCTCTCTTTCTCACATACATAAATCCCTTCTCTTTTCTTGTATGAATGTCTTAGCTCTCTCTTTCTCACATACATAAATCCCTTCTCTTTTCTTGTATGAATGTCTTAGCTCTCTCTTTCTCTCTCTCTCACATACATAAATCCCCTCTTTTCTTGTATGAATGTCTTAGCTCTCTCTTTCTCACATACATAAATCCCTTCTCTTTTCTTGTATGAATGTCTTAGCTCTCTCTTTCTCTCTCACATACATAAATCCCTTCTCTTTTCTTGTATGAATGTCTTAGCTCTCTCTTTCTCTCTCTCACATACATAAATCCCTTCTCTTTTCTTGTATGAATGTCTTAGCTCTCTCTTTCTCTCTCTCTCACATACATAAATCCCCTCTTTTCTTGTATGAATGTCTTAGCTCTCTCTTTCTCTCTCTCTCTCACATACATAAATCCCTTCTCTTTTCTTGTATGAATGTCTTAGCTCTCTCTTTCTCTCTCTCTCACATACATAAATCCCCTCTTTTCTTGTATGAATGTCTTAGCTCTCTCTTTCTCACATACATAAATCCCTTCTCTTTTCTTGTATGAATGTCTTAGCTCTCTCTTTCTCTTTCTCACATACATAAATCCCTTCTCTTTTCTTGTATGAATGTCTTAGCTCTCTCTTTCTCTCTCTCACATACATAAATCCCCTCTTTTCTTGTATGAATGTCTTAGCTCTCTCTTTCTCACATACATAAATCCCTTCTCTTTTCTTGTATGAATGTCTTAGCTCTCTCTTTCTCTCTCTCACATACATAAATCCCCTCTTTTCTTGTATGAATGTCTTAGCTCTCTCTTTCTCTCTCTCACATACATAAATCCCTTCTCTTTTCTTGTATGAATGTCTTAGCTCTCTCTTTCTCTCTCTCTCACATACATAAATCCCTTCTCTTTTCTTGTATGAATGTCTTAGCTCTCTCTTTCTCTCTCTCTCTCACATACATAAATCCCCTCTTTTCTTGTATGAATGTCTTAGCTCTCTCTTTCTCTCTCTCTCACATACATAAATCCCCTCTTTTCTTGTATGAATGTCTTAGCTCTCTCTTTCTCTCTCACATACATAAATCCCTTCTCTTTTCTTGTATGAATGTCTTAGCTCTCTCTTTCTCTCTCTCACATACATAAATCCCTTCTCTTTTCTTGTATGAATGTCTTAGCTCTCTCTTTCTCTCTCTCTCACATACATAAATCCCCTCTTTTCTTGTATGAATGTCTTAGCTCTCTCTTTCTCTCTCTCTCACATACATAAATCCCTTCTCTTTTCTTGTATGAATGTCTTAGCTCTCTCTTTCTCTCTCTCTCACATACATAAATCCCTTCTCTTTTCTTGTATGAATGTCTTAGCTCTCTCTTTCTCTCTCTCACACATACATAAATCCCTTCTCTTTTCTTGTATGAATGTCTTAGCTCTCTCTTTCTCTCTCTCTCACATACATAAATCCCCTCTTTTCTTGTATGAATGTCTTAGCTCTCTCTTTCTCTCTCTCTCACATACATAAATCGCTGCTCTTTTCTTGTATGGATGTCTTAAGCTCTCTCTCTCTCTCTCTCACATACATAAATCCCCTCTTTTCTTGTATGAATGTCTTAGCTCTCTCTTTCTCTCTCTCTCACATACATAAATCCCCTCTTTTCTTGTATGAATGTCTTAGCTCTCTCTTTCTCACATACATAAATCCCTTCTCTTTTCTTGTATGAATGTCTTAGCTCTCTCTTTCTCTCTCTCTCACATACATAAATCCCTTCTCTTTTCTTGTATGAATGTCTTAGCTCTCTCTTTCTCTCTCTCACTACATAAATCCCTTCTCTTCTTTTCTTGTATGAATGTCTTAGTAGCTCTCTCTTTCTCTCTCTCACACATAAAATCCCTTCTCTTTTCTTGTATGAATGTCTTAGAGCTCTCTCTCTTTCTCTCTCTCTCACATACATAAATCCCTTCTCTTTTTCTTGTATGAATGTCTTAGCGCTCTCTTTCTTTCTCTCTCTCATACAGAAATCGCTACACAAATACATTAAATTTCCCCCTTGTATGAATGTCTTAGCTCTCTCTTTCTCTCTCTTCCATACATAATCCGTTCTCTGTATGAAGTCCTTAGCTCTCCTCCTTTCTCTCTCTCTCTCACATACATAAATCCCTTCCTTTTTCCTCTCTCTCTCTCTCTCCTCTCTCAACGATCTTCTCTCTCGCTCCGTCTCTCCTCATCATCGCCTCTCTCTCCTTCTCTCTCCTCCTCCTCTCCTCCCATCTCTCTCATCTTCCTCTCATCCTTCTCTCTCGACGTCTCTCTCTTCTTCTCCTCTCTCGCTCTCTCTCTCTCCTCTCTCTCTTCCCCTCCTCGTCTCCGTCTCTCACCTCTCTCTCTGCGCCACCTCGACACACCCACACCACACACACACACACACACACCACACACACATGACTCACACACAGACACACACTCCCACTCTCCTCTCTCTCTCTCACACTCTCCTCTCTCCCTCTCATCTCACACACACACACACACACACACACACTCTCATCACAAACACACACCACACCACACCACACACACACACACACACACCACAAACACACACACACACACACACACACACACACACACACTGCTTCTTTTGTCCTTGTATTACTATCTCTTATCGTGTATTATGTACGGCCCTATAATTTAACTATTACAACGCTCCCTTCGCTCATGAAGGCAAAGGAGTTCACTGCATGGTAATATTTAAGAACATGGACGCTTAAATAAGTGTGTACGTCATGGCACACTGCTCAGAGAATGGGCTGCACCAAGACCAATAATATATTATTGGTCTTGGGCTGCACAATGCGTGTAAATAATGACCAAGCGGAAAGAAGACCGGGGGCGGGAAACTTACCGACCAATGACAACCTTAGGCGGGAAAATGTTAACCAATGAGAACTTCAGGCGAGAATAAGTGAATTAACAAATGAGATTCTCGGGGCGGTGAGTCTTCCATTGAACGTCTGGAATCTGAAAATATGAGCCAATGAGCGAGGAGGATATTCATTAACGTCTTGAGCTATAAATACCCGAGAGTCACCGGGTTCAGCTTCAGCAGAGAGAGAGAGAGGCTCAAGAGGGGGAGAGATGAAAGGAAGACCAATCAAATATGAAAGAATGTCACATCGCCAGATTAACTCTCGGAAATATATTACTTAACCCCTTCACCACGATAATGCCATTTTACCGTTTAATCTGGTACTTGCAAACTGTGCAACTGTCCAACTCAAGAGTGAAACGATACTCCCAATCTTTCTTCTATTCAACAGCTGAGCTCTGGAACTCTCTTCCTGAATCCATCTTTCCCTCATCCTATGACTTGAATTGCTTCAAACTCCGTGTGTCCAGATATTTTGGCTTCATCATTCCTTGATCTTGGCCCTGTCAATCTTTCAACTCTGAGGGAGGCACTCGTCACAGGCAGGTTTGCCTTTTGTTTCCCTCATCCACATAGAAAAAACATTATAAATAAAAACGTTTAAGAAGGACTTATGTTATTCAGAAGCTTTATCGGGATCGCTGTTACCCCTTTGAGTCCAAGAGGTAGATTAGAAGCTAAATAAAATCGTCGAATGGTAACCAGAATAAGACGAAAACTTGGTCATCGAGCTGAATGGGTCAAAACAGGCAAGATCACAACAAAAGTGAAGTTGAACCTGAAGATACATTACTTAATTATATACTTGTAAGTTCCATATGTGCAAAAGCCACATTCAGGGCCACATTTCTATATCTTGAGAATGAAATAACTAGAAATATCGTGAGATTTATACCGGAGTGGATTTGTTGTTCACTTTCCTTGGGCGGAGATTTATTTTTTGTTGTTGTCTCGGTATTAATTAATTAATAAACAAATTAATATATTTATGTACCGGGTATTTGTGTTTCCTCCCTAGACCTCCAGCAAGCTTAATAAAAATACCCCCAAACACCCCCTTCGAGATAAATGTGTGCATTTATCAATACAAAAATGCCCTGGCGAACGGTCTTAAAATCGCCAAACTAACGGTGAGCATGTAGCCTAATAAAATATAAAAATGAACGGGGTTAAACATGAGGGAGAAGGAGTTTGGCTATATATTACCTACTTGGTTACGTGTTGATATTGAGCTGGTAATCCTCAAGACCCGAGTTTAAAGTAGAGAGAGAGAGAGAAAGAGAGTTGCTTTTTCTGGACCTCCTTCTTCCTCATGTTTAGCCCCATTAGTCTGATATTTTAAGACGTTCGTTTCATTAGTTTTGCGATTATGAG